>CM033718.1:8538951-8715643 GCA_019671005.1 Hibiscus mutabilis | reverse complement strand
GCGCACTGGATGCTGAATCAGAGAAAGTGGTCCAGGAAGCACTAGATAGAATCCTGGTGAGCTGCACGACTGTTGTCGTTGCGCATCGGATATCGACAATCAAGAATGCAGATGTTATTGCAGTGCTTAGGAATGGGGCTATTGCGGAGAAAGGAAAGCATGAGACCTTGATAAACATCAAAGATGGTTTCTACGCTTCCTTGGTGGCACTTCACATGACTGCTTCATCATCATCATCATCATCATCATCATCTTAAAGGACTAAACGAGCCACTTTTGTTATTCTGTGCTGTAAGTTGTAACTAAAATGAAATTTCAAACCTGCATAACGCATTTTTATTTCTTATTTTGATAGGAGAAGAAATGTTTGATAGCTTTATAGCTGTACTAATGAGTTTTAGGTCTCTAAAATATTTTGTTTGAATATGAAGGAATTTATTTTTTGGTTCAAAAGACTTGTTGATTGAAATTGATAGGTTGTTTTATAATATTAGAACCGTCTTTTGAAGCTAACTCAGCTCGAGTTAAAAATTCGGATAACATAAGTAGTGTGAAGTCATGTGTGGTGTGTACTGTCTGTATAGGATACAAACAAGATTCAAGAAATTATATCAATTCACTTTCATCACCGTATGAAACGAGACCCGTCTTAGCAAGATCAAGAGATTTGTTGCTATTCTCATTAGGTGTATTCATATGGCTTACCAAATTGTTTTCAAAATTCTCCGTCCAAACACGCATCATAAAAAATGTAGATAATTTATTACATAGATTATAGCTGGAGAAAATACACCAATGTACTGTAATAAAATATTATCCGACCTGCCGGATTCGAACCAGCGACCTAAGGATTTCAGAAGGGTTAATCTCCTACTACAGTCCTCCGCTCTACCAACTGAGCTAAGGTCGGATTTGGTTAGTAGCTATCATATATTTAAATTTTACTTTAAATAAGTTGAAATCTATTAGTTTAAGCTTTAAATGCAAGTTCGTACAGGATACAAAACATAATAAAAACATGTAGCTCCATTGCATAAATAACTTGATTTTGACACGTTAAACATAATTAAAACATGTAGTTCCATTGCATAAATAACTTGATTTTGACACGTTAAAAAAATCAACTATCATCATTCAAAATTATGAACTGTTTTTTTTTATAATTATTATTGTACGGTGACGAATATGTGTAGCGTGTGGGATGGGCTCTTGTTCCCCAACGCACATTTTTTATCTTTTTTATATATATTTTTAAAATAAATTAATTATGAATTTAATTTAATTTTTTGACATTTATATTTTATCTTTAATTTTGACTTCGTCTCTAAATTTAAGTATGTTAAATATGTTCTACGACATTTAGCACTCAAATTAATATATGATATTGACACTTATCTCACAAGTTTGATAAAAACAGTTTTTATGGTTTAAAAATACCGCCTATTATCTTTTAAGTTTAAAGAAAAAAATTCCATCTCCTTATAATTTTTTTCTTTTTCTGTTTTATCGTAAACTTTTTTTAATTGTTTGTAGGGCTATTAGTTTTGATGTTGGCCGCCGTCTGTCGCGTTCATCTTATTATTGTTTTATTATATTTTGCTTTAATTTTTTATTTTTTATTTTAATTTTTAATAAAAATCTCTTTTATTTGACTTTTTTCTTTTCGCATATTTGTCTGCCTCTGCGACATGTTTTAACTCTGTTCTTGTGGTTCATTTTATCATGTTCTTGTGGCATGTTTCTTCTACGTTATGACACGTTGTTCGCCTGCCTATGCGAGTGATCTGAGATCGTGTAGAGATTCCACGTCACTCGTATTTGATTTGTGATTGTCAACGGTCTTTTAGTGATTAATTCCCTTTTGTAATTATTTTTTGATGTATTCATATTTGTTTTGTGAAGCAGCCTATAAGTTTACTTTGGTTCGCTCGTCACTCCCCCATCATCTCTAAAGCATTTAGTTGAATATAGATAAATGAGTATTGTTGACGATTATTGGGTTACTATGGATGATAGATGTCAGATTCAAGAGAAGACTTCGATTGTTATTGAGCTTTTGAATTTTTTTATGTTTGAGTTTCTTGGTGAACATAGTCTTAAAATTCTCTTTTTAATTGGTTATATTATTAAAGGATGTACCTTCTTTTGTTTCGATATAATTCACTATCGTTTCAAAAAAAGTTTAAAGAAAAATTTATTCATATATACTTGAAATTTGTTTAGTAAGTAAATTTTAAATAAAAAGAAATTTATACCATTATTATTATTTAATTTGATTTTTATTTATTTTTTTAAAAAATAATTACTTTAAAATTATATTGAAGCACAGTAAAACTAAATTATATTTGACTTAGTAAAATTAAATATAGTATTATAATCCCTCAAAAAATATGGCATTATAAAATTAAACTCTAATTAAATATATTTAACTTCAAGTTTAATCAAATATCCAAAATAAACCGGAAATATTTTTTTTTTTGGTTTGAAATGTATTCCACTTCTATTGGTAGGAATCGAATTCCTGACCTCCTCATGGTTAAAGAAGAATAAGATAGATAACCACCACACCACATATGATGGTTTAAAATAAGAAATTAAGATTTACATACTTCAGTGAAATTTTATAATTGATATCTTAATAATTCTATTGTTAAATTTTATGTTCTATTCACATATATTATATTTATCAAACTAAAAGGTATAACCGTCAAATAAGTATTCAAACTATATATTTTTTTTGAGATAAGTGCCTAAACTATAATATAGGTCAAATATGTGCCTAACGTTTCATTCCGCAATTCATTTAAGATTTTTTCATCAACGACTGTTAAAAGAATTTTGTCATCCAATCAAAACATGACATGTGGCATGTTCTTTATTTTTCTAATTTTTGAATTTCTTTAGAAATCTATTTCTTTTTAAAAATCTCTACGTTTAAATTTCTTTTCAATCAAACCCCCAAATTACATCTCTCTCACCGTCTGACATCCCCACACGTCGACGGTTCACCATTCACCGCTCGAGTGTTGGGTTTTTCACCGTTCGACGTTCCCCACCCTCTAATCATCGACGGTAAAATCAGCAGTCCATTCGTCGATTTTTGACGAAGAAATAATGGGGATCTTTGTAGAAAGGGTCCAACGAAGACAAGAGTGGTCGATGGTGGTTGAATCGGTAGCTGAAGTGGAGGAATTTAGGGTTAGGGTTAGGTTTTTTAGAGAATTTAAAGATTGTTGGGTTAATTAATATATTTTATTACTTTATTTTTCTATTTTTAGATTTTAATTTCAGAAAATGATAAATCATGCCACATGTTCGAATTTCATTGGATAACGAAAAAATAACGTATGTCACGAAAAAAACCTTAAATGGGTCACGGAATGAAACGTTAGGCACCTATTTGGCTCAATATAGTTTAGGCACCTATTTGAAAAAAAAGTATAGTTTGGACACTTATTTAACTGTTAAGCCAAGAGAATTTTTAAGGGATATCATACATTGTCAGTAAAAAAAATAATCTAAAAACATGCTTAAATTCACTTTAAAAACTAAAATGTAAATCTATAACCTTAAAACCCTAAACTTTATCCCCTAAACTCTAAAACATAAATTCCAATCATAAACTCTAAATTCTAACCCTTAAAACATAAACCATAAACCTTAACATTTTAAATTTTAAATTTTAAATTGAACTCGCTTATACAAAAATTCCACTGCATAAAATATTTTCTATTTTATAATACAGAAATTACTTGATTTTTTTAGGGAAAAAATTCCCCCCGGATATTCCTAAAATAAAAAGAAATTTAGTCATAATTGAACAAATCCGGATATTCCTCCAAAAATTCGTTGCCATTTTTTCTTTGGCTGATCATTTTACCAGGGAATTTTTATTTCCCGATAAGAACACGTTGTGCTCGTTTGCGCCTACGTGGCAACAAAAGGGACAATGTACTGCCACTTGGCAAAAAAGCAACGATGAGGTGGCAAAAATCAAACCGTTTTTAATCGGATGAGGTCATCGCACCGCTGATATTCAAAAGAAACACATGTCAAAGTGTACGTAGAGCGTGGCAAACCGAATTGCTCACGAGCGCGCCACTCCCAACCGCATTAACCCTTCCACGTCAGCTTTGGATTTAATCCTACCATTAATTGCGTGACACGTATACCACTCCCTTCTCTTCCAGGAAACCGAAACCGTTGAGGGAACGTATATTTCAATATTTATGAAATTGCTTTTCTTTCAATTCAATCCAAATTCTAATCCAATCTTTTTTCCAAAGCTAAACGGGAATCTATACCATCGGATTCACGCCATGGAGACATCGGGCATTGTTTCTAGGACGGTCTCAAGGCTGCCGGCGGCTAGGGTTGATTTTGGCGGTCGGTTTTCCGGGGAGTTGAATTTTGGTGTCGGAGATTCCAGGGTTTCAGTTAGGCCGAGGATTAAATCTTGCCAGAGATTGAGTTGCCAGTTTTCTGATTTAGGACATGTCCAGTACTATGTATCGCCGAGGGGTGGTTGTGGTGGCGGTGGCGTTGCCACAAAGAAAGACAAAGGAAAAAACTCTGAGATCAGGAGAGTCAAGAAGAAGTTGAAGCTTATGAAGAGATTGTCTAAGGATTTGTCCATGCTTCCTCAGATTGCTGTTGGCGAGGATATTAAGATTGGATTGGCCGCTGAAGTTAAGGTGACGATGATTCAGGTAAAGAGATTAGTTTTCCGTTTATGTTTCAACTTCTGGTTTTTGTGATTGGTTTGATCTGGTTCCTGACCTGATTAAATAGTTTACTTGCTCTTGAATTGACTTTAATTGAACTATGATCCTTTCTTTGTATGAGAATTATTAAAAGAAAAACTTTGAATTTGAAAATTTGTGATATATTGGATTGAGTTGGAAACCTCATAAGTTGTTTTTTTTTTCCAGGAAACAAGTGATGTTTTGTTGGCACAACTGCAAAAGTTGAAATTAGAACAAAAGGAGTTAAAGAGAAAATTTAAAGAGGAACGAGCGCTGCTCAAACAAACTTTGGGGAAATCAGAATCATCATTTTCTTCCTCTGAATCAAGTGACAGCGACTGTGGGGAGGAACTTGACATGAAAACCCTGAGAAGCAATGCTTTGAAACCATCCCTAGAAATAGAAGCAGCACCAGCGGTGGCAGAGGAACCTACATTAGCTAACTCACTGTCCGAGCTAGAGAACTCGGATTCGAGCCCCCAGATTCGGGTTCTAGTTCCTCATATTGACGGTGAATGTTGCAGCAGCTCAAATGGCTTCAACGCTGACCATAGCAATAGCCTTCTGGAAGGGACATCAACCAAGAAGATTGAAGTTTGCATGGGTGGGAAGTGCAAGAAGCTGGGAGCCGCTGCGTTGTTAGAAGAGTTCGGAAAGAAGGTCGGTGCAGAAGCCACCGTTGTTGCCTTCAAATGCATGGGGAAGTGCAGGACGGCTCCAAATGTGAGGGTCTCGAACACCCAAATCGAAACTGCAACAAGAATCAATGAAGACACTGTTGGGCTTGGGATCAATCCTACATGCACCGGCGTTGGGTTGCAAGATGTCGATCTGATCGTGGCAAATCTTTTGGGCAAGGACATGGAGGATGAATGCTTGATGCTGTCATCTTGAGTCTTCATTTTGCTCCATTATTAGATTATCGTAGTTATGGAGTAGTGTGAATAGGAAACTAGAGTAGACGTTCTCTATAATCTTAGCTGAAATTGTAAAAATGCTTTGTATCTTTGGCTTTGAAGTACTAATGTCAAATGCAGCTTGAGATTTTAGTTTGCTCTGTAACTATCGTTTCAATTTTTTACCATTTCCCTCTTTCCGCTATCCGGTCGGTTTTCCTCAACCCACGTCTTACTTGGTTCTCATATATAATATTTCAGGTTGAACCAATTTACATGACAATGACGGACAACGGATTCTTTTAGCCACCCAACAACTACAAAAGAAAAACGCACATTTAAAACGGTGCACCAAACAACTTCGGAGTTTTTTAAAGTGAATTTGTGTAAAATTTCTGTATGTATCAAAAACTTTTTTTTATTTCGATATATACGCTTTTATTTCGGAAAAATTCTTACTAGTCGATGCATAATTTTTTATTATTTTTGTAATAATTTTTATATATATCAAAATAAAAGTTCATCATCTCATTTTAGCCTCACCCTAATGGCCTTAAAATCACCCTGACGCTGGAGTTTTTTTTATTTGCTCGATTTATTGATGACATTGGATCGATCTTCTCAGCAACAAACATGCTTCATCCACAGCCATTGCTTCTGCAGTTTCGGCTGATCCAGCATAGACCAATACATTCGAACCATCTATAACAGGGCCATTCCAGTTCCAGCATGAGAGGTCTCTGCATCATAACAAGCGTGGCAGTCGAGGTTAACAAGATGATTGCTTTTGTGACCCAACAGATAAACGATTCAGCAGTAAAGACCCTTGCCCATCATTAAAAGCTTCCCTAAAGCCTGAAAGGACTTCGAAAGCCTAGAACCAAGTCGATATAGGATCACCATCACCACAATTACAATTAAAACCGGATCATTATGAGCTTTCCCATCATCCTTTGAAGCATATTGTCACGGGACTAGATTTCGACTAGCTAGAACCGTGCGGCCCTAGTCGCGGAACACTTGAAAGGCTGCTAGGTCAGCCTGAAAAACCAAGCAAAAAACTTAATCAAAGAGCGGAAACGATGGCAAGAAAATGTGAGTGAATGCTTCTCTTATTACTCAAGAAAATTGGATCTTGTCACGGGGTTAGAGCTCAACTCTAGCTGATTCGTGCGGCCTTAGACGCCCTTAACGCTACTTAGTCGATTCCTGCGCCTAAATCAGCCTTCACCACGCCTTGCGAGTACTCCTGCTCGCCAAAGGCTCGGACAAGCCTTCAAGGTTTCGATGGATGCGGAAGCGCTTTAAGCACTATGGTGGCTACTCTTAACCACTCAAAAGGCAACTAGAACAAAGAGCTTTGAGAACTAAAGACAACTGAAAGGGACAAGTGGCTACTCTTAACCACTCGAAAGGCAACTAGAACAAAGAGCTTTGAGAACTAAAGACAACTGAAAGGGACAAGAGAGAAATAGAATAAATGCCTCAGAGTCTTATTACTCTCATGTCCCTTTCAGTTGTCTTTTGTTCTCAAAGCTCTTTGTTCTAGTTGCCTCTCGAGTGGCTAAGAGTAACCACTATAGTGCTTAAAGCGCTTCCGCATTCATCGAAACCTTGAGGGCTTGTCCGAGCCTTTGGCGAGCAAGAGTACTCGCAAGGCGCGGTGAAGGCTGATTAAGCTCGGGAATTGACCAAGTAGCGTCAAGGGCGTCTAAGGCCGCATAAATCAGCTAGGGTTGAGTTCTAGCCCCGTGACAATATGCAAAACCTTACCTCCTTGGTCAACAGCTTAAAGAAAAGCATATGTTCCAAGAGACTCCACTTCATTGCATCCCCTCAGGCAGCAGGATTGGGGATAACATACGAAGATGTCTTGATAAATGCTAATGATGCTTGCTTTATAAGATTCAGACCAGACAAAGAATGTGCTGATTACGAATACATTTAAACTCAAAACACTTGAGGTATTCTAATGAAAAACAAAATTCAGTTGAAAGCAGGTTAACTGCTAAAAGATGCTGGATTTCATAGATTTATTGTCCAAATACAGGGATTAATAGAACAAAGCCCCATACACATGTCAGACTACATTGGTCGGAGGTTCTCTCGGAAAGCTTTCGCTTTCTTCTGTGCTGCTCCTTGCCCGTTTTTGTTTGATTCTTCAAGAACTGTGTGATGCCACAAGATTCAGAAAGATGGCAAAACACAGGTGTTATTCCATGGAATGCTGCTCCGACCGATATAAACGCCTGACTAGTGTAAATAAAAGAAATTAAGGTACATAATCTTCTGGTACTAGATTAGAATAAGTTTCATACGAATTGAAAAGCACATTAGTTACATCTAGCATGAAAATCAATTGTCCCAAGGTCCCTCTGTTCCCTCCTTTCCACCTCCAACGAATATTGGTTCCCCGAACTAGTAATGCATCAGTATGAGCAGTATATTACTAAGTTTTTAGAAATGTCATTCATCTTAATGTATACATTCTCTGGTAACTAATATTAATCTGATTCCATTCTTCCATTAGAACACAAAAAAATTGCAGGTAAAGGATTCTAACCGATTACACAGGTTAAAACATTTCATTAACAATGGTGTGCAGTTTCAACATTAAATTAGAGTCAGAATACTTTCACAAGCACATGAACCATAATGGGACATTGAAGATATATTGTTTTTTCTCCCTAGTAATAGACTTAGAACATAGGACTCTCTTTCTACAGGAACACAGTTGATAATAACATGAAATACTAACTTGGTCTTAAGTTTCAGAATTATATATGTTTTCATTAAAGATAAAGAGTAACAACAATTATCTTTAAGCAGAAAAGTAAATAAATATTAATTAGCAGAAATAGCTGCACAAACCAATCCAACACACAACAATGTCAAAGAAATTACCTCTTCATTCCGTATAAAGCATTTTGCACGTTTTCCCATCCTCAACTAACTGATTAATAGCATCCCTTAATTTCTCATAATCCTCCAATATATTATAAACCTGATGAGAAATTCTAACATATCCTGTAATAAACCCATCCTTATCTCTAACTCCGTCTTCCACGTCCTTGGAAACCTGATGAAAGATAGGAACTTCGACCTCATAATGATCCCGCAAATGCGACCTCAATGTCACAGCATCCTCCTCGCTATTAAGGCACAACCGTGAAGGCAAACCAACCATAATCATTGCGGGAGACATCTCTGGAGGAGACCCTAAATTCGTCCCCCAAGACTCCGCCAACATCTTCCCCATCTTCACCACTTCATCATGGTTCCTCTTCATTATCCCATCAATCCCTCCTTCAAACCTGTTAACAAACTCCAAAACTGCAGGAACTACTAACTGAGAACTATAATCCCTGGTCCCAATCCAGGCGCTTTCAATCGGCAATCCATTTCCATACTCATGTGAAACAACAGGGTGATGCAAATCAGATGATGAAGCTGATTTTTTACAATACAGAAATGCTACAGAAGGCGGGCAGAAGAACCATTTGTGTAAATTGCTAACATAAAAATCAGCTCCAACTTCTTTGACATCTACTTTCACACTCCCAATTGCGTGTGCGGCGTCTACGAAAACCTGCTCTATTCCTTCCGCCCTACAAATCCTAACTAATTCTTTTACCGGAATAACAATCGATGGCATTGATGTAATATGATCGATAATTGCTAACCTTATCTTTCTACCGTTGGATTTTCCTTCCTCGATTGATTTTTTGAATTCGTAAATGATTTCTTCCTCTGAATTTACCGGGAATGGTAACCGTACCTCGATAACTGAGCCACCAGCGCGCGTGACATACGCTTGGATTGATTTTTTAACGGCCTGAAACGCGCAGTGGAGCATTAAAACCGTGTCATGTTTTTGGAACTTCCCTTCGGCAAAACTACGGCCGATCCGTTGGAGGACGATGGCTGCGGCGGTTGTGGCGTTATCGACGAGAGAGACCTCGTCGACGTGGTCGGCGTTTATGAGGTCCTTTATGATTTTCCGCGACGCCGTTATTCCGTCACGGAGGTTATTGAAGTAAAAGGCATCAGGTTGACGGAGGAACTGCATCTGCAAATGGCGTTGGGCAGTAAAAACCGACCGGGGACAGCTACCAAAACTCCCGTTGTTGATGCGAGCGACACGTGGGTGGTGGTGAGAGAACTCTTCACGGATATCCAACTCCGTAATAAACTTGGAGGAAAGTTTGGGTTTTTTCGAGCTGCGGTGAGCTGACTCACCGTTTCTGGGGTCTTCGTGCTGCATCGGCGGAGATTGAGAGCGAATGATAGAAGAATCAAAGGAAATTAGGGTTTTGTCGAGAAAATGGGCATGATTTTAAGAACTCGAAAGTCGACACAGCTCCCAAACAGTACGAACTCAGTGCCCTCTTTTGTTTTTAATTATTAGGATAAACTACAATGAATGATCCATTTTTTCGGACCATTTGATTTTGGTCATGAATTTTAAAAATATTATGTTTTGGTCACTTATATTTATCAATTTATAACATTTGAGATTAGATCGGTAACTCCCATTAATTTGATGGTGCAATACATTAACAAAAAAAATATTTTATATCCAACACTAAATTTTAAATAGCAAACAAAAAATGGTTAATTTCAAATGTCATTCTCCTATAAAGTTTTAAAAATTAGGGGTCACATTTAAGAACAATCTTTTTGTTAACGTGTTACGTCATCGAATCAACAAAAATTAAAATCAGCGGCAAAAATTTTATAAGTCAATAATGTAAGCGACCAAAACAGAATTTTTCACAACCGATGATCAAAATTAAATAGTATAAAAATAAAAACGACCAACAGTGTAGTTTATCTTGATTATTATTCTTGTTACTGTATTTGTATCGCATCCATTGCGAGAGTGGGACCGGAAATCGTAAAATAACGTTAATGGCTGATCTAGAAGGAAGACGAAAACGATACGCCATCGTTTTATTCCCCCAAAAACAGTTTATAAAACGTCGTCGTTCTTTAGATTATGAGAATTGAGAATATCCATTTTGGGAAATAAAGAAGTCCAGGGGTCAAGAATTTGACACGTAGGAAAAAAGAGACGGATGTTTTATTGGGCATTATTATATAAAAAACTTTTTTTAAATAATTATTTATGAGAATAACATCCAACTAATATTATTTTAAAAAATGACCTTTAAATTTTTTATATAAGTCGAATTTATTTTCTGTCGAACCTCGTTTTTTACAAAATAAAACGAGTTTCATATTAAAAAATATAAAAAAAATTAATTTTTACTAACTTATTTAATACAAAATTCGCGTTTCGTAAAAAGTGAGTTCGAACATCACTTTCCGTTCAACTTATGTGGACAATTTAGAGTCATTTAGTCAATTTCGTAAATAACTATAAAAAAAGTTCTTTTTCGTATAATTAAGCCATTTTATTGAGAACAGGCCATACTCTGATGCAAATAGCAGTGGACCAATCAAAAGAAGCGGTCAAGCCAGCAGGGCAAAATGAACCATTGCCGTAGGTACAAATGGGCGTGTCAATGTAAATCTACCATCATCAATGGCAATGGGCTATGTTTCTGGTGCTCCTTTCGATTAAGCGCCGAAAACCCAACACATAGATGGAGAAGGAAGAGAGTTACATTAAGAAGAGAATTGATTGTTGGGGTTCCAAGTCCTCGATAATTCAAATAAAAAAAAAAACTTTCCTTTCTTTCTTGTTCCGTCTCATACCAGGTACGAAATTTTCTTGATTTTTTGTATTGTATTAAAAAAGCCCTGTATTTAATATTTCCGTTTTGAATTTTGGATTTAGGCTGGAATTCGAAAGAAGGGATTGTATCAAAGCTTTGATTGAAGTTAATATAGAGAGCCAATTGATCAAATTCCCTTTTTTACATGTGAGGTGAATTGTGGTGAGTTTTTGGGGGTATTCTTGAATCATGATCCAAATATTGCATTTACTGTGAATATCTTTAATTAGGTTCCTTCAAAATCCAATCTTGTTCTTTGTTTGTTTATGGGGTTTTAAGGTTTTCTTTCGGCTTTTGCTGGTGAACATTGCGTGGAAGTTATTGGCTAACGTTTTAATCCTCTACGTTTGATTCTTTCCAATAGGTGGAATTTGATTGTCATTGTATACAATTAAGAGAAATTTTCAATTTCAATGATGAATTCTCTTTCATCTAAACCTGAAAAAAGTGCAATTGCTCCTGCTCTCCTCCCACAATCTCCCCCGTAGCACCTAGATTTCCTCAGCCTAATTTACAACAAGATCAGATCCCTTCCTCTTCAATAAAATATCCCACTATGCTTTCACCAGTAAATAGGGTCAAAACAGGAAGCTCTGTTTCTCACCTGAGTACTCCTCCTGACCCCCCTGTATTTACATCACCGGT
The DNA here is from genome assembly GCA_019671005.1 of Hibiscus mutabilis. NCBI lineage: Eukaryota > Viridiplantae > Streptophyta > Magnoliopsida > Malvales > Malvaceae > Hibiscus > Hibiscus mutabilis. Next base: position 8,703,616 of record CM033718.1, on the reverse strand, counting down.
CCGGCCTGCTGCTGTGCCTTTCCGAACCTCTCCTGCAACTCCTCAGCCAGTTGCTCTATCATCAGGCTCATCTCTGCCCACATCTTCACCTCCATATTTTTCGAATGGGTCATTGGAGCTGCAACAGGAACTTCCCAGTGCTAAAGAGGAACCTGTGCCCGATGGAAAGTCACCATGTGTTTTATTCTCAGCTCATAAGGTATGTCTTATTCTTTGAGGGATGAAATGAGAAGCTGAAGTATTTTTATTGTTTTACTAACTCTTTTCTAAGATTTTGCTATCAAAGTTTCAAATTTCTGTTTCAAATTTTATGATCATGTTCATATTATTTACAATCTATTAATCTTTGCAGTTATATGCACTATTTCTTCTATAATTGATTTGTCCACTTCCATTTATTGTGTATCAGGTGTTGAATCACAAGAAACAAGCAAATGTACCTAGTTTAGGTTTTGGAGTATTGGTTTCTCCTGGGAGGGAGGCTTCACCAGGTCCCCAAGTGATACAATGGGATCCTCATCGATGCCATGATTGTGGAGCTTATTCGAATCTATATTCCAACATACTAATTGGCTCAGGCCAATGGCAGTGTGTAATCTGCGGGGATCTAAATGGAAGTGAAGGTGAATACATAGCATTGAGCAAGGAAGAGCTTCGTAATTTTCCTGAGTTGTCATCACCTTTGGTTGATTTCATTCAAGCAAGCAATAAGAGACCAAGTTTTGTTCCAGTTACTGATTCGAGATCTTCTGCACCAGTTGTTCTTGTTATTGATGAATGTTTAGATGAGCCACACCTTCAGCATTTACAGAGCTCCCTGCATGCATTTGTTGATTCACTGCCACCAACAACAAGAATTGGAATCATTTTGTATGGTCGTACAGTATCAGTCTATGACTTTTCAGAGGAATCCGTTGCTTCGGCTGATGTGATTCCTGGTGGCACTTCACCAAATCAGGAGACCTTGAAAGCATTGATTTACGGAACAGGTATATACTCGTCTCCAATGCATGCTTTAAAAGAGGTGGTACACCTGATATTCTCGTCATTGAGGCCATACAAGTTGAATGTTCCAGAAGCATCAAGAGATAGGTGCTTGAGTACTGCGGTTCAGGTTGCTCTGGCTATTATTCAAGGACCATCTGCTGATTTTTCTCGAGGTGTAGTTAAAAGGCCAGGTGTTAGCAGAATCGTTGTGTGCGCTGGTGGACCGAATACTTACGGCCCTGGATCTGTCCCTCATTCTTATACGCACCCTAATTATCCTCATAAGGAAAAGAGTGCACTAAAATGGATGGAGCATCTTGGTCATGAGGCTCATCAACAAAACACAGTGGTTGACATTCTCTGTGCTGGAACCTGCCCTGTAAGGGTTCCTGTGCTGCAGCCTCTTGCAAAAGCTTCAGGGGGTGCTTTTGTTCTTCATGATGATTTCGGCGAAGCCTTTGGTATAAACTTACAAAGGGCATCTGCCAGGGCTGCTGGTTCCCATGGTTTGTTGGAGATACGCTGTTCGGATGATATTCTTATTACTCAGGTTGTGGGTCCTGGTGAAGAGGCTCATATAAATACCCATGAAACCTTTAAGAATGATATTTCTCTTTGTATTAAAATGCTGAGTGTTGAAGAAACACAATGCTTCTCAATATCGATGGAGAATAAGCATGACATCAAGAGTGATTTCATTTTTTTCCAGTTTGTCATTCAATACTCAAATGTTTATCAAGCTGATATAACTAGAGTGATTACTATCAGATTGCCAACTGTTGATAGTGTTCCAGAATATCTTCAAAGTGTTGAAGATAAGGTGGTTGCTGTCCTAATTGCCAAGAGGACTCTCTTGGGAGCAAAAAGCTATTCTGATGCAATTGATATGCGTACAACAATAGATGAAAGAGTTAAAGACATTGCTCTAAAATTTAGCTCTCAAGTGCCAAAGTCGAAGCTTCATCGGTTCCCAAAGGAAATCTCTTTAATACCAGAGCTTCTATTCCATCTTAGGCGGGGCCCATTGTTAGGAAATATAGTTGGTCATGAGGATGAGAGATCTGTCCTGCGGAATTTGTTTTTGAATGCATCCTTTGATCTTTCACTTCGCATGGTTGCCCCTCGCTGTCTGATGCATCGGGAAGGAGGCACTTTTGAAGAATTGCCTGCTTATGATCTTGTCATGCAGTCTGATACAGCGGTTGTTCTAGACCATGGTACAGATGTCTTCATTTGGTTGGTATGTAAACTAAACCATCTTTTAGCTTTGGCTTTTATATCTGCTACAGTTGCTTCTATGTTCATCTTTGACCGTGGAGTATGACATGCATGTTTGTGCTATATGTGGTCCTTTTTCACAGTGTAACTGAATACGAGACCCAAGAATTTAGGTAGCTTGAAAGCTAGTTCCAAGCAAAGACCTTAGGGCATTTCTTACTTTGCAGGCATGAAGAGAAATCATGTCTGGTTATCGTTCAGAATTGTATTTCCTTCTGTAATATCAAGCCACAGTTGAAAAATGATGTTGGCCTGATGTAGGGGGAACTTGAGAAAAAAAAAGAGAGCCTTTCTAGTGATTTGCTAAATGCAGAAAGTAGCTACTTCATCCTTCTAACATGTTTGTATCGTATTGACTTTGTAAATTATATAGATACATGTATATATATCTAAATACAATCTGTCGCTAGATATCTGTATTTCCTTTGTAAATTATATAGATACATCTGTTTATTTATTTATGGGGCAATATTGAACATCTTCCTCTCAACTGCTGGCTCAGGGTGCTGAACTTGCAGCTGATGAAGCAAGAAGTGCTGCAGCTTTGGCAGCTTGTAGAACAGTGGCTGAAGAGCTTACAGAGTTGCGATTTCCAGCTCCTCGGATCCTTGCATTCAAGGTTTTTTTATTCTCTTGATTTCCCCCACTTTTATTAACTGTGCATTGTCGTGGGGTTTCTTCTTCTTCTTCTTCTTAACCATTAGAGAAAAAAGAACCTAATGATCTGGTTTTGTTGCAGGAGGGGAGCTCTCGGGCTCGATATTTTGTTTCTCGGTTAATACCAGCACACAAGGATCCTCCTTACGAGCAGGTAAGGGAATGAAAAAAATGATAATGAGAACGCCTTATTCAGCCAATGTATTCAGAAAACAACCAAGTAACTATGGCGTGATACTTGTGCAGGAGGCAAGATTTCCACAGCTCCGAACCCTTACAACAGAACAACGGACAAAACTGAAAAGCAGTTTTATTGATTTTGATGACCCCAGCTTCTGTGAATGGATTCGGAGTCTGAAAGTAGTGCCACCAGAACCAATCTAAGAGAGTTGTTGCATCATTTATCGGATACATATTTCTCCTCGTGAAGGGAATGTAAATGTAATTCATCTTTTTGCTTTTTTATTAATTATTTCTTCCCGATAAAGTTCTCCTCCCCCTCACTTAAGCTTCAAATAAACAGCTATGCTTAATAGTAAATAAAGTTCAACATCATAGGCACATTTTTAGCTGAGAATGCTTTGGTGTGTAGAGCAATGGGTTTTCTTTTCTTTTTTCTTCCATAATAAACCACCCGGAGGATGGGGAAAAGTACAAAGCAGGGGAAGACAACCTCAATGTGAACTCAAAACCTGTTTGACGCACATGCCGAGCCCCTGCGTTCCGCAAAACATTAAACACAAAACCAGGAGAAAGAAGGAGAAAGGAAGAGCATATCCTTATATGCATATTTGGAAATGTACTGGATAACGGAAACTCTATTCCCTATAATCAATGGGCTAACAAATAACAGGCAAATCACTGAAGTTGAGGCGCTGCTCCTTGATTCAGTTCATAACCATCAAGAATTCCCTGCATTATTTGATTGATAGCACTTCCTCGAGCCTATAGTTTGAAACACAATTTCAGCACAAAGCCAAAACCCACCCAAGGTCATAAAATCAATCTGCAAAATTCCAGATCCCCTAACCTTTACTCCAACCGCAATTGCTGTTTTTAGCTTTACAAGCTCACCCAATCTTAAGGACCCCTTTTTATCATCTCGAACAAGGATCAATGGTACCTTTCTTGATCTAGCCACCGTTGGTAGGTGCTTCGTCAGCCACTTCGGATTGCAATCAGCAGCTAACAAAATAGCCTACAAAGCCAACATAAGATATAGCAAAACGTGAGGTAAAGTACAGCAAACACAAGCAATAAACAAACTAACTAAAGAACGTGAGGCAACCTGAAACCTAACACAAGGAGATTGGGCAGTGCTTCCCTCGTCAATGATGGCCGGCATCCGTTCAAGTACACGGGTTACATCGTTAATACCAATTGCAAATTGTTGCTAATGCCACAAATATTATAATCAGACAAATGATAAAAGTTAATAAAAATAAAATCAATAAACCATTGAGAAATCAAACCTTAAGCCACACTTTTTCAGGCAAGGAGTTTCCAGCCAATACTCTCGCCGAGTCTATCCCCCTGTTCATTCAAGTAGTTCAAATTATTAAGTAGTTGAATCAAAAGGAGGGCATTCTTTTAATTATCCGTAATTCGCTTGAATCATTTACCTTTGGATTGATTTGAGCACATGAACAAGCCGTTCTCCTTCATAGCAACTGTCGGGAGTCAGGACCCCAAAAAACAAAAAGTAATCAAATGACTCAAAATTTTTACAAATGTATAATGATAGAAAAGAGCAGACATACTCTTGCTGTTGAGGAACGGAGGCATCTTGAATGTTGTTTTTGGCGGCCTTGTTTCGAGGCGGCATGGTTCTTTTCCGCAGAGTTGGCTCGCCACTCGTTCGATGAAAAGTCTGAAAGAATTGTAATTAAAGGAAGAGTAAAAGGGATTTGAACATGGAGCTGTTGAACTTTATGTTTTGGTGTATGAATACACGTCGGCCCATTTATATAGTTATCAACTTAATAGGCCCAAGCTTACAAGGCACCTTTGAGCTCTGATTTCCTTATTCTCATTCTTTTGGGCCAGCTGGCCCAAGGGATAGCATATTCTTCTATTATTATTATTATTATTTGATAAATAGTCACTGAATTTTTATTAAATTCATAAAAAAATCACAGTTACAACGCATCCAAGAAGAAAAATATTTAGATTAAATAACCTAAAAATTTCTTACAACCCAAAAACAAAGAAAAATGAAAAATTCTATAGAGAAGCATACCAACAAAATTCAGAAGCTTCCTGAATCTCATTGTCTCTGTCCAAACGAGACGTATAAAGAAGGAAGAAGGAGTGGTGTGCAATCCAAACTGTCATCAAAAAGTACCGCTACTCATGACTGATTTCATCGGCAAACAACCATCAACCGAGTAGGGATATAACTTTTCAAGTGACCACCGATAAAAACATAAATCAAAAACTAGCGCCGATTGAATCTTTGTGCGAATAACAATTGATCGCTAAGGTATGTTGAAACATGCACAGATGAACCAAGCCACAAAACAAAAATAAAAACATGTCACAAGGACAGAAGAAAATACGTGTCACAAGGACAGAAAAAGAACATGTCACAAAGACAGAAATTCTTATTAAAATAAAAAACAAAAAAATTAATAGATTCGGTGGTCGACAACCAATATTAAAATTGATTGCCGACCACCGATCAAAGGTATTATTATTATTGTCATCGTTCATATCATTAATTATTTTATATTTTCAAAAATAATATATGAATGCACCTAATGAATGACTCGTTCCAGTAGAAAGGAGAATAATGCTTATCTTAGGAGACTCGAGTTCAAACACTTTTGTGTGCAAGGTGTATGTGTTCTGTCAAATTGTTAAGAAAAAATATGAACAGATACTGAGGTGCACTATGGGGCGACCATTTAAATTCAATTACTATATTCACAACGTCATAATTCAAATTTCTAATTAATTAGGACTATCAGACTAATTTAATTCTTTTTATGACACTATCAAACTAAACGAGCCTATCGGATCAAAGCTATATATATCAAAGTTTAACTTTTTGGAAGTTAAAATTTTTAGACATGATATTTGGGACATCATTAGCTGCCTGAATTTCTAAACGAAGAGGTCCATGGATAGGACTAAAAGCAGATTTAGAAGGATTAGGACATTTCGATTCGAAAAGATTAGCCCATAAAGAGGTGGAATTTGTACTGATTTTCCGGAAGCCTCCAGAGTTTTTTATGCAACAGTTGGCTCTACTACTGACGGTCAGAACTGTATTGCCATGTGGTGAAGGAATACTGGCGACAAACATACGATGTAGGACCTCATTGTCCTTGTAAAATTCTCTTGATACGAAGGGGAGCGGGGGCAACGGCTCTTGCAGAGACAATGTGGAAACTGTGAAATACAAAACGAAGATATCTTAATAACTTTAAGTATAGCAGAAGATCTCGACATTCGACGTTCTAGAGCGAAGACATGTATTGACAACGAAAATGAGATGGAGGTGGTTTCGAGCGGTTTAGGTAAGTATTGTACCTCCGCTACAACTGCTCTGCATACAAGGCCCTTAAAGCCTCCAGAGTTTTATTAACGCGACCATGTCAGAAACACTACAATCGACATAATGTCCATTTGATCCAACAACTAACTCTACTACCTAACAGTCAAGATTACATTGTCAAATCAATGCCTACAAATCCTTAAGCCTGACACCAACCACCAAAGGTGCACTTATATATCCTTAAATTCCTCTTTTCTCTCGTCCTTTCAAAATAATCTTCACTGATCGCAGCTCTCCACTCAAATAAAAAAGGTTGAACTGTCTAAAGATATCACCATCCCATTGTAACCATCAAAAAGTAATATTCCAGTTAAGTTTATGCAATTTTGATTTGGTTCCCGAGCCCCAAGGAAATTTCTCATGAGTTTATCCATGGACTCACAAGTGCTATACAAGACCTTCCTACAGTGCATGTAGTACGTTGGTATGGCTAAAATGGTTCATTGGATTAGAACAAGTGTCTACCAGTAGGAGAAAGAAGACTAGATTTCCATCCAGCAAGTTTTGACTGCATTTTATCAAGAAGGAAATTGCAGTCACTCTTTTGATGCGATTGCTATGAGTGGGAACCCAAAGTTTTGAGTTTCAACGAATCTTAAAAAGTTTGAATTCCAATCACCTTGGTGATAGGGGATCACCTTGTCTATTCCTCGAGTAGGTTGAAAACTATCAAGTTTGCAGCCGTTGACAAGAACAGACATGGAAGAAGTGGATACGCAGATCATAATGAGATTGATCCATTAGGTGGGGAAGTCAAAGTAGATGAGATTGAATAATTAAAATAAACAGGAAAAATAATAGAATGAACCTTAAATTACAAATACCAACACTTCGAAATGATTCCTGCAACCAAAATGAATAATCAAATTCAGTGTTCAAGTTAATTTTAAAACTACATGGATTCAGAATCACAGATAAATTCAGTGTTCAGGTATCATGAACCACTTACATATACAACAAGTAAATAAAATCAGATTCCAATTTTTAGGCAGCAAGAGCTGTTGGTCTTGTTTCAACAAAAAAAAGTTCCTAAATTGCAAAATAAAATATCAATTTTGATAGGGAACTCTTTACCTGGCTGGCTGCTGTGGCCACAATGGCTGCATTTGTTGGGCAACACGTAGAGGGAAAAGTCATCAAAATACTAGGAAGAGCATCTAAAATAATCTTACCCTTTTCCCCCTTAACTACATATTTCCAATAATTCTTCTTTGGCATCTTGATCATTGGGTCTCACTTGTTTGTCAATGAAGGCTGCTAATTGTACCGACTAAAATCCCCCTCCTTCCGGTGTCACTTAGAAGAACCTAGTTTTGATGTTTGAAAAGAATATTTAAAAAATAATATAATCGTCACCGGTCACTTGAATAATATAAACCGTACACCAAAAAGGTAACCAAAGAAAATTAAAGTTCGGGAGTAAGTTACGTGTGGAGAAGAGTTCACACCCCCACCATGCCCGAAATTTTCACACCCCCACCATGCCCGAAATTAGTACATAGTCGATTACAAGTTACCTTAATATTAGAAATTGCAAGTTCGAGTTCGAATTTAATTTAATTTAAGATCCATTTATAAATGCAAGTTGATTTTAAAAATCCCGTTATTCGAGAATAAACAAAAATCACCACCAATGTACCTAGTACTAGCTAAGCTTATCCTCGAATAAAAAGGCACATTAACAATTAATAAGTCCGAGTGTGTAACAATATAAACAAAACATGATACATAGATAACGACCAAACAAAATACTATGATGTAATGAAAATGTACCATAAATATGCCACGATGTATATAAACATAAATATATGACAATAACATATGTATATATACAATGCGTAACAAATTATATATATGCTCAGCACTATATAATAATATATTAGTATATAATACATATATATCACTGTATTTAAATATAATACATATGTTATATAACAGAATGTAAAGTGGCAAGACAAAGAGGGATCGTTTGTCCAAAAAAAAGATAAAGGGGGATCAAGATATAACAGAAACAAAATTAATGTGCTGGAAATGCAAGAACAGGAATCTAAAGTGCATAAATTTAAATAACAGAAAGTAAATAAAACCTGGAAATGACCAGATTGCATAAAAGGTGCGAGAAATTAAAGGCAAAAAAATCATAAAGGGCGAAAATGAAATCAGGCAGAAACTTAAAGGACCAGGACGGTAATTAATCCTTTTGACAAAATCAGCGTATCGTTCCCCTAAGGGTCAACGCGGATCAACTAAGGCTCAAAACGGCGCTGTTTAAAGCTGCCAGTTTAAAAGCAAGGAAATAAGAAATAAAACAAAGTTTTTATTAAAGTAAAACCTAAACCTAAATTAGTCTAAACCATCTCCTTCCTCAATCAACCGAAGCCGCAACCGGAGGGCAGTGACTCTCGGCCCTTTCTTTGCGCCGTTCATCGGCGACGCAGCCTCCACGGCCATTCCCGACGCTCAAGGACGCCCGTGCACGGCGGCTTTCTTCCCCAAAGACAGGTAAACTCGAAATCCCTTACATTTGGTTTCATTCGGCTTTATAGCCAGATTACAATAAAAATAAATAAAACGAAAATCCCCATTAGTTGGTGAAGAAAATCTTCGCTATTTGTTCTCTTGTGCAGCTGGCAGAGTGAGGAGAAGAGGGGGGCAATCCCTAGCTGGCGTAATGGCTTTGCTTGCGTGTAATGGGAGATGATTTTAGGGGGTTGTTGGTGATGTCAGGGGCTGTTGGCAGGGAGCATGGGTGGTGGCGTGGAAGGAGTTGTTGGTAGGGGCTAAAGCGTTAGGTTTATGAAATAGATGGGTTCAATGTTTGTAAATGGGGTGAAATTATTAAATGAACTCTATTTTTTTACGTAATTCGTGCTTTAATTAATTAGATCCGATTCATCTTAAGAAATAATAAGATTGACGAACTTAATTAGTACGGAAGGAAGGGTTAAAGTTTGATGTTAGAGGGACAATTCACATTTGGGTTTTAATGGAAATTTTGGTTTAATTTTTAAATGATTTTATTTAATACACTAGTTCTTTAATTCTTTTGAACCAGATTTTGTTGGGAGTTTGATCTGTCAGATGGTGCTAAACAAATACGATATTCAAATAAAAATGGAGTGAATAATGTTATAACAATTACCGCTGGATTGTCTTTGTCACCGGCTTTGTACAAAAAGAGCCATTGACCTCGAATAATAAACAATGTCTACGAATCACCTTGCAGTCATCAGTGTGTAACCCATGTTGAATGTAAAGGAAAATGATCAAAAGGATTCCATGTGTGATCAATGTGCTTCCTTGGTTTTCGAATGATACTCAAACTAAGAACCGGGATGTATATGAGAGCATAAATACCCAGAAAAAAAGAAAAAGAAAAGAAAAGATTGATTGATTGATGCCCATAAAAGAACATTATTGGGACTGTTCAACATAAAGTCGTCAAATGTCTTTCCCACGACAGCTGGTACACTAGTATTATTCTGCAAATTTCTTAAAACAAAAGTTCATTAATCAAAATTTTTTTTTATTTAATAACATCAAATATAAAATAATTAACCACCATTGGGCATTGTCTACACACCCATCGAAACAGATATAGCTTTATCAAGCCACCAACTGTTCCTTCTCAAACTAGGAAAGTAATTTGTTGAGTTCTCTTGCACAATAATCGCACACCGCCTCAAAAAGAAAAAAAAGCGGGAAATTATTTTAAATCAAATATTCAAACAAACTAAAGCTACAAAATTTAGAAATTCGAGCTTCAAAGATGATCCAATTATTGACAGCCATGAATATCGCCACCGGCAACTTTCAAGTATGTCATGAACTATCAAACATTAGGAACAAAAATGAAACTCATGCACATCTGTACTAGCTTGTCAGCTCTAATTCACCAAGAAAAACTCTTGCAAAGGTGAGTTCTAACTTAATAACCTTTAATACATATGCTCAAAAGCTCCATTTCAAACATTTTATTTCCTATCCCTTGATAATCATATGGCGACAATCATTTGTGGGGAGATTTCAAATTGGAGTTATAAGAACAGACTACAGAGAATGAATTAGAAAATAGGAAGTTATATATTCATTCAGTCAAACAGCCCTTATGATGCTCAGCACAACACAAATAGGCTGCACCAGGAAAACATTGAGGATGAAACGTTCATAAATACTATGAACACCTCATGTACTGAAAAACAATCCAACCCTAAAATTGCCCAGACACCTTTCTCAAGATATTGTAAAAGGCACTAACAAATAGTACTAAGAACTCGACAAATAGGCTGTCACCTGCAGTTCTAATCCACCAAGAAAAACACTTCAAAAGGTGATTTCTAACTAAATAACTTTGATACAGGTGCTCGAAAGCTCCATTCCAAAGAAATCATATTATTTTGGTGCTAGGAAAACAAATTTCCTACTCTCGATAATCAACTGGACTTATAAGAATAGAGAATGAATCAGAAAGTATGAAGTTGCATAGTCATTCAGTCATACAACCACTCGAATGTTCAGCACAACACACATAAGCTGCACCAGGGAAACATCGAGGCTGAGACCGATCGTAAGTACATGTTGTACTTCATCACATTCATCTCTATTCAAGAGAATCTCAAAGAATCTCTCTATAATTTTTGCTCACAAAAAAAGTTCTAGATAAGATATTCTCTGTTAAAAAGCTCTATTTCAAAGAATCATTTTCTTTCCTTTCCCTTGATAATCATATGGCCAAGAATCATTTGTGGAGAGATTTCAAATTGGAGTTATAAGAACAGATAATGAATAAGAAAGTAGGAAGTTATACATTCATTCGGTCAAGCACCCCCCATGATGTTCGACACAACACAAATAGGCTGCACCTGAAAACATCGAGCCTGAAAACATTCATAAGTACCTCATGTAATGAAAAACAATCCAACACTAAAATTGACCGGACACCCTTCTCAAGATATTGTAAAAGGCACTAACAAATAGCACTAAGAATTTCAAAAGCACGGTCACCAGTATCAGTATAAAATCAAATGTTATCTAATTTAGTAAATGACTAAAAATGATTGAATAAATTTCAAATGTAGAAGGAGGTGGCAAAATTAAACACATCACTCTTACATTCCATTCAATTTAAAACTTTATGTGAAATATTAGACTGGCTTTAAAAAATCAGAATGATCCCTTCCCAACGAGTTCAAAGCATTCTTCTGTTTATAGAACTTCTAATGAACCTAAGAATACAATAAATAAAAAAGTAACTGAACATTGGCAATCAGTTTCAAAGTCACATTCAAGTATTATTCACTTGACAAACTGAAAACTCTTTTAAGAAACAACTAAACAGTAATATGGACGGAAACTATGGAATAAATTAATCAGAATAATCAGGAAAAAGAATAGTGTGAACCTGAAATTTCGAATAGTAAGTTTGTTCTAATGTAACACTTTGAAATGATTCCTACAACCAAAATGAATAATAAAATTCAGTATTCAAATTAATCTAAAAACTACTTGAATTTCATTCATGCAAAAGTCAATATTATGAACCACTTACATACATGACAAGAAGTAAATCCCAATACCTTTTTCATTTGGAAGTCAAAGACTGCATTGCACGTACTCTTTTCTCATTATCTCGCTGCAATCCCTCTTCCTCAGTCTGCAAACATTCAGCCACAGAAACTGAAAAAGAAAACAGTATTTTAATTGAGTGTATAATTTATTTAGAAGAAGAAACGGGCCGACTAATAAAGCTGGAAAGAAATAATATTTCAGATGAAGACAACTCAGAATTTCACCCTCCAAATTGTAAGCATTGCAGCACTCTACCTCATTCTCGAAGGCACAAACCCCAAAAATACTGCAGAAAAAATAATATGATTAAAAACATAAGAAATTGTGTTCTCTTTTAGATTCGGCCAACCTAGAATAATACAAATTGAACAGAGTCCAGGACGAGTTGAAGGGTCTCCCAAGTTCTTTAGGCGAATAGCAATGGTCCAGGAGAAACCTATCTTGAATTGAAGAAAATCCAAAGAGAGAAATCGTGTTATGTTTTAGATTCGGCCAATCTAGAATAATACAAATTGAGTATCAAAGTGGTATGCAAACACTAGAAAAATAAAATAAAACGACTAAAAACATAAGAAATCGATCAAAGAAGACAAGATGGTTTTCTTCAAAGTTATAAAGAGGGTTTAGATGGGAAAAAAAAACCCTTTTAGATTCGGCCAGGACAAGTCGAAGGGTCTCCCATGTTCTTTCGGTCAATACCAACGGCGAATGAGGAGAAACAGAGTCTAGAAGAGAGAGAGAGAGAGAGAAAATCCTTTTAGATTCGGCCAGCGGTGAATAAGAAAAGGAGACTTCCAGGAGAAACATATCTTGAGATTTAGGAAATGGGGGGGGGGGGGTATGGAAATCTAAGCATACGAAATCAAAAACTAGGAAAGAAATAATGATTTCTTGGCGAATGGCTTTCGGAAGAACGGTGGTGAAAAAGACGATCGGTGTACTGTCTTTTGTTTCTTTTGATGGGGGCTCTCAAACGAGGCGGTAAATTTAAATTTCGAGCCAACGTCAAATTAAATTTTTAACCATTGACTTGGTCATGATATAACGGATATCATATTATTGGGTTGTATTTCTTTTCGGGCTTGTACTATTTTGGATTATATTTTGAAATTTTTTAAAACATTTTTTTTAAAATTTAAAATCTAAAATATTAATTTTAACGCATCGAATTATAAATTATAAAATTAAATTTTAATTCTAAATCGTAAATTATAAACATTACAACTAAACTCTAACACCTAAATTTGACAAGTCTATATAAACTTTATTTTACACATGGTGTGTATTAAAGTTTTTATCTAAAATTCCAAACTCAAGACTTTTGAATTTAAGTTTTTTAAATTTAAGTCTTTTTAAAAAATTTCAATTTCATTTTTTTTCCTTTCAATTTTTTTTGAGTTACTATTATCTTCCTTCACGTTTTAAAATGTGACTTGCTAAATCCAATCACTGGAGAGTTTGTTTGTAAGTTGGAAGGCAGTGATGGTTCTCACTACTTGTCCAGTGTCCAAGAAATGCATGATGTGGGAAAGAAATTCGAGACTTTACCTGAAGGTAGTGTTGGTTCATGAGAAATAATTGAAAGGTCTCGTCGTTTGTCCAATGTCCAAGAAGAATATGATTATGCGAAAGAAATTTGAGACTTTACCTAAAGCAAAAGGTCCACGTACATTCCTAAACATGAGGTCTTCATTGCAGGTGACATGCGTTGTTTTCGCGTCAAAATAATTTATTATTCTCAAATAATAATAAATAAAAGAATTCAAACATAGTAAAAGAGAAATAAGGGTCGATCTCACAGGGACTAAGAGAATTTTTTAATTTATGTTTGTTCAATCGGTGAGCCATCTAGAGAGTTGAATAATATTTAAATGTGGTGGGGATTTGTGGAATTAAGTAAAAAAATAAGAGATTGTAGAAAAAATTAGAAAGTGGATTTAATATGGTAAAGATTACCCTCAGACTCTTGCTTTGAGTCAGTTTCCTCGGGTAATCGGAAAAGGGATTTTTCACTTCGAGATTCAAGTCGGTTACTTGCCTACAAGGATCAATCCTTGTGACTATGCCTTGTATATCGAATACCCAAGTGTCATATTTGATATCGATTTTGGAAATTAATCTAATCAACAACAATGTTGTAGATAAAAAATGTTTAAGTAAAGGCCGACTCAGACTATGTTGTTTCAATAATAACTGATTTCGATCTCAGTTTTTCTCGTAGCAAACAATTTTGCTAAGTGTGTTCCCAGGAAGTCGAATGTGCTTCAATAGTCGATCCTTCCTCCCACACATTTAACCAAAACAACAGCCTGACCAACGTCAATCTTTGGTTTTAAAATCATTTTTGATCTTGAAATTAAGTTTAAAAAACTGAGAGAGACACCCGAAGCTGTTTAAGTGCTTTTCAATCCTCACGTTAGAATTGAGTCATTGCTTTAGCCCTTGGCTATGAAAAACTTAGCTAAGTATGATAGAAATCATACTTAGCATCTTTGAAAAAAAGGTAAAAACTTGAAAAAGTGAAAAATGGAGAAGAAAAGTAAAAACTTCTATTAATAAAGAAAAACAAGAATAAATTAAAACCCAAAAGATGAGAGATATTTTAGATAATTTTTGAGTTTGCCCAAATGGGGTATTTATAGCAGCCTAAAACCCTAAAAATAATCCTAAAGAGATAAAAGATAAATCCCAAATTATTCAAATTAATTACAAAAGATAATTCCAAAGTTTGAATTTAAATTCTAGCTGATAAGTCATCTGAAACGCGGCTGATAAGCTATCATCGTTGCTAATGTGGCGTCTTCTAGAAGCTGCTGACGTGACGTCTAGTCAAACTTTCATGCCCACTAATCCAGCTATGTGTCTAGAAAATCAAAAATTGCACAATTTTAGCAGTTTAAGCAACACTCCAGGAATCTACTGTCCTGCATTGAAAATGAAAACAAATGCCCAAATTAGCAACTTAAAACAATCAATCAAGGAGTAATTAGAGATAGAAGAATGCATAATTTAAGCATTTCTCAATTATCATGCTAAAAACCTTAAGCTTTCAACTCAAATTTCATAGAATTTCCAAGATTTCTAAAGTAAACTAAATCAAGTAAATGTTGAAATTTAAGATCAATCAATCATGGCATAATCAATTAAGTGTAAATCGACCAAGGCATTTCAATCGTCTACCAATTTCAAATAATACAATACTTAGCTCCTCACATTGGTTCACTTATTTCTCTCAAGTATTTCGGGTAAGAGAATCGCTCAAGCCTAAACTAATCAACTCATTACCACATGCTTGTGACTAGATCTAATCTCCACTACTTAATATGAAAATGATGCAAAAATTAAGAGGACTTTAAAATGGGTTGTAACGGGGTTAAGGTTCGGGTAGGATGAAAGGCCGAAAAATAGGGTTTAAAAAGTTAAGACAAGTAAAGTTACTCCAAAGAATTTATTCGAAGAGAGGAAAACAAGAAATCAAACAATAATCGTCTATTCATTTTTTTCATTCGAACTGTTTCTTTTTCTCTATCTTTTTTTTCAAACGAATCAATTTTTTTGCTCTTTTTTTTACTGTTTGAGCAGGACAGTATATTCGAACTGTACAGTTCTGCAATTTTTCTACGCTGTATTTTTCTGCACTGTTCTGTCGAACTGATTCGAATTTGATTTTTTCCTTTTTTTCGCTTCGGAATAACCTCAACTTGTCCTGGAAAAGTGTGACAAAAATAATTAAAAGGAAAACAAAAGTAAAATAGGCTCGGTTTAATGATGTGGTAAACAAAGAAAATGATTAAAGGCTCAAAAACGGTTCACTAAGTGGAAAATAAATAAAAAGGGTAGGCTATTTTGTTTGAGAAGAAAATTTGGTTTAATCCTAATGCCTTTATCACATTAAAGCATCATAATCAAAATGTGTAATCTCAACAAGCATCGAGTTACAAGTTCTAGAACGCAATCAATTAGTTTGGCACACTCAATTGAAACAAAGAGCAAGAATAAAAATATATGCTCATTAGGCTCGAAACTCACACGAAAGGTCTATTGAACTAAGTCATGCATCCAATTCAATCAACAAATTCATGAAACGACCAAGAAAAATTTACATAAATTAGTCATGCCATGCTATCGTGCATCCTAAATTCAACAAGAACAAGATTGAATTCACAAAGAAATGCAAAGAAATTAAATCAAACAAGAGACTAGCAACCAAGGTCATCAACAATTCTAATCAAGAAACAACTCAATTTCAATCGCAATCATAAGTGAGAGTCAATTTGATTTCTAATTCCACCCCCTCACTTAATCATAATGTCCTATTATGGAAAATAAAGCAAAAGAGGGGAATAGAATACTCCCCGAGCTAGTTATGGCGGCGACAATGAATCTCGGTTTTCTTGATTGCTTGGTCATGCCACTTGGTTCGGCTACTCGAAAGAGAAGCCGAGAATGATGGGCGCATGCGTCTGTGGAAAGCGTCAAGCTTGATCTCTCGTTCGGAAGAAACAAAAAAGGCGAGACTGGCAGGATATGTGGCCAATAGGGAAAATAAAAGAAAGGGTTTATGTTTTGTTTAGGTTAAAAAAATCACGTGGGATAGAAAAGAATTTGTTTTAATAAAAGGGATTTGATAATCATCAAGGCGTGGGGTCCACAGGTGGGGTTTAAATTTGTTAAAAGATAAGGATAAAAAGATGGTATTTTTGACAGGTCAAGGGTTTTAAAATTGTGGAAATTTGATTATCATCAAGTGGGGGCCACGGTAGGAGTTAAAAATTATGGGGGGAAATAAGTTTTAAATGGAGATAAATGTGGGATAATTGGTTCAAGATAATGTTGGAATCTGACCGGCAACTTTAAAAATTTCAAAGGTTTTGCTAACATGCACATGCATCCTTTATTTCTCCCTAAAGTCTACTGCCATCGCAAGGGTCGAACTATTTGCCACATTAACGTTGTATATGGGGTCCTGGGTACCTGTAAAAAGCCAAAAATAAAATTTGAAATTGAAATTAAAAAAAATAAGAGAACATCAAAAGTGAAAGAAAATTAAATAATATAAAATGGGTTGTCTCCCATTCAGCGCTATTTTTAACGTCGTTAGCTTGGCGAGTCGATTTTTAAAGCGTAGGTTCTTCTAATTCGATCTCCTCAGCTAATCCTATCGGGGCGTTCTCATAATACGGCTTCAACCTTTGGCCGTTTACTTTAAATTGAGCTCCATAATTGTCTTCTATCTCCATTGAACCATGAGGATAAATCTGAGTTACCGTAAATGGGCCGGGCCATTTCGATCGAAGTTTGCCTGCAAAAAAGTTTAAGTTTTGAATTAAACAACAAAACCTTTTGGTTAATTGTAAACGATTTAAAGGATATTCTTCGATCGTAGAATTCTTTCGCCTTCTTTTTAAATATTTGAGCGCTATAGTAAGCGTTTCGTCGGATTTCCTCTAACTCTTGAATGTGTAGCTTCCGCTTTTCTCCAATTGCTTTCATCTCCATGTTACATTGCTTAACTGCCCAAAAGGCCCGATGCTCCAATTCAACCGGCAAATGGAATGGCTTACCGAAAACGAGTCGATACGGCAACATTCTAATAGGACCTTTATAAGCTATCCGGTATGCCTACAATGCGTCGGAAAGCTTGAGACTCCAATCTTTACGATCCAGTTTTATAATTTTTTCAAGAATTGCCTTAATCTCACGGTTTGACACTTCCGCTTGTCCGTTGGTCTATGGATGGTAAGCAGTGGCAATTCTTTGAGTCACTCTGAACTTTTTCATGAGCGCGTCAATTACCTTGTTGATGAAATGGGTTCCACGATCGCTAATTATCGCTCGTGGTATGCCAAACCTGGAAAAAGATAGAATTTTTCAAAAAATTAACAGTGGTTCTAGCATCATTATTTCGGGTAGCCTTAGCTTCCACCCATTTAGAAACATAATCAACTGCAAGAATGATATAAAAATTTCCAAATTAAAAATTAAAAGGACCCATTTAATCGATTCCCCACACATCAAAAATCTCACAGATGTGAGTAATTCATTCTTTTGGCTTAAATTCCCTACACGTTGACATTTATCACATGATTTACAATATAAGTAAGCATCACTGAATATAGTAGGCCAAAAGAAACTGCATTCCAAAATTTTATGGGTAGTTTGCTTTGGTCCAAAGTGACCACCACATGAATAAGAGTGGCAAAAGTCTAGGATAGAATTTACCTCTTCCTCAGCGACGCATCGCCTAATTACCTGATCCGAACAGTACTTCCATAAATAAGGATCATCCCAAATATAATATCGGGACTCCCGCTTAAGTCGGTTTATTTCAGCTGTAGACAAGTCTAAGGGTAATTTACATATGACCAAGTAATTTACCATGTCTGCGAGCCATGGAACCACCTGCTGCGCCAACATCAAATGTTCCTCTAAAAACTCTTCTCGAAGCGGTGGATCGGTTATAGAAAGGGGTACCCGGCTTAAATGATCAGCTACGAGATTTTTGCTTCCCTTCTTGTCTTTAATTTCCAAATTAAATTCTTGTAAAAGCAGCATCCATCGGATAAGCCTTGGCTTCGCCTTCTTTTTGCTCATAAGTCACTTTAAAGCTGCATGGTCAGAAAAAACAATCACTTTAGTTCCAAGCAAATAGTATCTAAATTTTTCTAAAGCAAAGACAATAAAAAGTAATTCTTTTTCTGTTGTGGAGTAATTTCTCTGAGCCAAGTCCAGAGTCCTTCAAGCATAGACGATAATATGTGGTTCTTTGTCGATTCTTTGTCCAAGAACAGCTCCAACGCTCGTATCTGATGCGTCACACATAAGCTCAAAATCATATTCCCAATTTGGTGCTTTAACGGTTGGTGTCGTGATCAACTTTCCTTTAAGTACATCGAACGATTCTTTACACTCATGATTAAAGTCAAAGACTTTATCTTTTTGTAACAGCTCACACAACGGTCACGTCAGCTTTGAAAAATCTTTAATAAATCTTCGGTAGAAACCAGCATGGCCAAGAAAAAAATGAACCTCCCTCACAGTTGTGGGGTAAGGTAGTGAGCGTATAATATCAGTCTTAGCCTTATCAACGACAATTCCATTAGACGGCACAATATGTCCCAAAATTAATCCCTTATCAACCATAAAATGGCATTTTTCATAGTTCAAAACAAGATTAAATTCTAAGCATCTATTAAACACATTAGTTAAATTATCAAGACACTCATTAAAAGAACTATCGTATACCGTAAAGTCATCCATGAAAACTTCGATGCCCTTCTCCACATAGTCAGAAAAATACTCAGTATACATCTCTGGAAAGTGGCTGGTGCATTACAAAGGCCAAAGGGCATCCGTCGATATCCAAATGTACCGAACATACAAGTAAATGTTGTTTTTTTCTTGGTCTTTTGGCGCAACTAGAATTTGGAAAAAACCTGAAAAACCATCAAGGCAACAATAATGAGTTTTCCCAGCTAATTTCTCAATCATTTGATCTATAAAGGGAAGAGGAAAATGGTCTTTTCTATTGAGAGAGTTCAATTTCCTGTAGTCGATACAGACTCTCCATCCATTTTGTACACGTGCTGAAACGGACTCTCCTTCCGAATTTTGGACCACTGTAACTTCGGTCCTTTTAGGCACATCATGAATTGGACTTACCCAGTCACTGTCGGAAATATAATAGATTACATCTGCATCAAGGAGTTTCTGTATCTCTTTTTTTACTACCTCCATCATTGGTTGGTTCAACCAGCGTTGTCCTTGTCTAGAAGGTTTCGCTCATTCTTCCGTTTTAATCTTATGCATACAAGTCGAAGGACTAAGTCCTTTAATATCGGCAATAATACATCATATGGCTTCCTTGTGCATGCGCAATACCTTCACTAGTGCTTTCTCTTCTTTTCTGGATATCTTGTTTGAGATGATCACCGATAAGGTCTTATTTTCTCCTAAAAAGGCATATTTCAAGTGCTCTAGCAACTGTTTTAATTCTATCTTTGGAGCCTGCAAAACAGAATGTAACATTTTAGTTTTAGATGGAGATAAAAATAAGTCAGAATTGATAGAAAAAATATGTTCAAACTCCATTTCTTCCTCTTTGCGGCAAAGTTCAAGATCCTTGTAAAAGTTATCGAAAAAATTAGTTTCAACAAATTCATCAACTAAGGGATCAATAATATCAACAGAATTAATTCTTTCAACTTGATCTGGGTATTTCATCGCTTTATAAATGTCAAATTATACAACCTCACCATCAAATTCCATTGTTAATATACCGCTTCTCACATCAATCTTTGTATGCGCGGTGCTTAGGAAGGGTCGACCTAAAAGTACCTCAGAGCAAGTGTTCGTCCTATCATTTTCCATGTCGATGACATAGAAGTCAGCAGGAAAAATAAGAACATTGACTTTCACTAAGACATTTTCAAGCACTCCCTCCGGATAGATAATAGAACGATCATCCAACTGGATAGTTACTCTTGTTTCCTTCAAAGGCTCGTTAGTAATCATTTTATACACAGAAAGTGGCATAACGTTAATTGAAGCTCCTAAGTCGCACATTGCATGTTTAATTAAAACATTTCCTATTTTGCAAGGTATAGCGAACATACCTTGGTCCTTCATCTTTGGTGGAAGCTTTCGCTGAAATACTGCTGAGACATGTTCTCCCAGATTTACCTTCTCGTGACCAGTCAGTCTCCTCTTTGTGGTACAAAGCTCTTTTAAAAATCGAGCATACCTTGGCACTTGTCGGATTACTTCCATGAGAGGTATATTGACTTGTACTTTTTGAAACACATCTAAGATTTCCTTCTCTTCGGCTCTCTTATCACGCCTCATCAATCTCGATGGGAAGGGTGGTGTGATTTCATGAGAAGAAGGAGGAGGTGGTGGCGATGAAGACGTACCTTGGAAGTTAGAATGTGGCATTTCCTTCCCTTTCTTAGACCTTGCGACATTCTCTTCTGGGACTTTAGGTGTGACAACGGTTCCACTTCGGAGGGTGATAGCACTAACATTCTCTATCGGATTTGACTCTGTTTGAGAAGGAAGTCTTCCATGCGACTCTAGTCTCTCAACGATTTGAGCTAACTGGGTCATTTGTTTGTCTAAATCTTGTAGGTGGGCCTCAGTGCGGTTTTGAAACTTCTCTTGGGATATTGCCAACTGTTCAATGATGGATTTCAATGGTGACTTCGGTTGTTGATATTGTTGTTGAGTGGGCTGTATCTACTGATATGGTTGACTTTGCCTTTGATTTTGAGCATAACTTAAGTTCGAATAATTTTTCCAACCTAGATTATACGAGTTGGTGTTAGGGTTGTATTGTCTTTGTGGATGTCCTGGGAAATTCCCTACGGTATTCACTTGCGCAGTATCCTCTTCTTGTATAATCAGACAGTAGCCCGTCGGATGCTCTAGACTCGTACATATCCCACAAAGCCTGGTTGTAATTATTTTATCTGTATCAAGAGATTGAACAATATCAGCTAATTTATCAAATTTGTTTTCCAGTGAAACTGTACTTACCTCGTGAACACGTCGAGATGGTTCACTTGAAGGGTGGAATCATTGCGAGTTAGCGGCCACAGTAGATATTAACGTTCTTGCTGCTGTTGAAGTCATATTAACAAGAGATCCTCCACTTGCTGGGTCTAACACTTTCATGTCCATAGGTGTTAATCCTTTATAGAAATACCAGAGAAGCGTTTGTTCAGACAATCCGTGTTGAGGACAGTTTGCGCATAGCTTTTTGAAACGCTCCTAGTAGTCATATAAAGATTCAATATCCTTTTGTTGGATACTCAGGATACTTCGCCTTAGCTCGCTTACCTTAGCTGCTGGAAAAAACCTGTCAAGAAAAAGGCGAGCCATGTCAATCGAAGTTGTAACCGAGTTGGAGGGTAAATCAAATAGCCAATCCTTGGCAATATCAGCTAGAGAAAAAGGAAAGGCGCGAAGTTTTATTTGATCTTCAGAGACTGCATGTGGTTTTGTACTTAAACAGACCATATGAAATTCCTTTAGATGTTTATGTGGATTTTCACTTGGCAAACCGTGATAGGTTGGTAAAAGGTGTATTAAGCCTGTCTTGAGAGCTAATGTTGTCTCGCCATTCGAGAATGTTATGCACATCGGCTGGTTATCATCAGGGGCCACAGTCAGTTGTTTAATAGTTTGGTCGTTGTCTCCCATCGAAACTGGTTCTTCGATTGTGTGGTTGAAATGCGATTCTACTTCAGATCACGTTTTGGTTGTTGTTGTCGCTTTCTTTGCTTCTTTTCCCGAAGTGTCTGGGTGTGTAGTCTTCGGGTTATAATCTGCTTGTTCTCTTGGATTCTTCCTAGTCATAAATCAAACAAAAATAATCAAAAACTTTGCCGAAGTCCCCGGCAATGACGCCAATTTGACACACGTCATTTTCGCGTCAAAATAATTCATTCTTCTCAAATAATAAATAAAGGAATTCAAACGTAGTAAAAGAAAAGTAAGGGTCGATCCCACATGGACTAAGACAACTTCCTGATTTATGTTTGTTCAATCGGTGAGCCAACTAGAGAGTTGAATAATATTTAAATGTGGTGGGGATTTGTGGAATTAAGTAAAAAAAATAAGAGATTGTAGAAAAGATTAGGAAGTGGATTCAATATGGTAAAGATTAGCCTCGAGCTCTTGCTTTGACTCAGTTTCCTTGGGTTATCGGAAAAGGGATTTTTCACTTTGGGATTCACGTCGGTTACTTGCCTACAAGGATCAATCATTGTGACTGTGCCTTGTATACCGAATACTCAAGTGCCATCTTTAATATCGATTTTGGAAATTGATCTAATTAACAACAATGTTGTAGATAAAAAATGTTTAAGTAAAGGCCGACTCGGACTATGTTGTTTCAATAATAACTAATTTCGATCTCAGTTTTCCTCTTAGCAAACAATTCTGCTAAGTGTGTTCCCAGGAAGTCGAATGTGCTTCAATAGTTGATCCTTCCTCTCACACATTTAACCAAAACAACATCCTGACCAACGTCAATCTTTGGTTTTAAAATCATTTTTGATCTTGAAATTAAGTTTAGAAAACTGAGAGAGACACCCGAAGTTGTTTAAGTGTTTTTCAATCCTCACGTTGGAATTGAGTCATTGCTTTAGCCCTTGGCTATGAAAAACTTAGCTAAGTATGATAGAAATCATACTTAGCATCTTTGAGAAAAAGGTAAAAACTTGAAAAAGTGAAAAATGGAGAAGAAAAGTAAAAGCTTCTATTAATAAAGAAAAACAAGAACAAATTAAAACCCAAAAGATGAGAGATATTTTAGATGATTTTTGAGTTTGCCCAAAGGGGTATTTATAGCAGCCTAAAACCCTAAAAATAACCCTAAAGAGATAAAAAAAATAAATCCCAAATTATTCAAATTAATTACAAAGGATAATTCCAAAGTTTGAATTTAAATTCTAGCTGATAAGTCATATGAAACGCGGCTGATAAGCTATTATCGTTGCTGATGTGGCGTCTTCTAGAAGCTGTTTACGTGTCGTCCAGTCAGACTTTCATGCCCATTAATCCAGCCATGAGTCCAGAAAATCAAAAATTGCACAATTTCAGCAGTTTAAGCAACACTCCTGGAATATCTACTGTCCTGCATTGAAAATGAACAACAATGCCCAAATTAGCAACTTAAAACAATAAATCAAGGAGTTATTAGAGATAGAAGAATGCATAATTTAAGCACTAATCAACAGGGACCCTGTGTGATTTGCCAAAAAGACAGAGAGATTGATCGACATGCAACATCTCGGTATTTGGAAAACAAAGATAGCAAGGATGCCGAAAGGAAAGGGTAAGTTGAAAGATCTTCGAACACTAACAAATCTTGTTTTAACAGACCAAACTGTTCAAGCATTAATGAGTTAGGAAAGGTCAAGCATCTACGTGGAAGACGTGCCATTTCAGGCTTAAAAACTGTTGTATGTGCAATGGATGCCAAAGATGCCAATTTGAAAGATAAAGGCCAGTCTTAAGGAACTGGAATTGGAATGGGGGTGAAAATGATGATATCGGTGGCGATTCAAAGCACAATCGAGAAGTAATCGAACAACTGAAGCCTCGTATAAACTTGGAACATCTTGTTATTAGAAGTTATAAAGGCACAAGATTTTCGGAATGGGTGGGCATTCTTCCTTCTCAAATGTAGTATCTTTGGAGCTATGGAATTGCAAATTTTGCATTTCCTTGCCACCACTTGGGCAGTTATCATTATTAAATGTCTCCTTATTTCAAGGTTCAGCGGAGTAGTAATAGTGGGTGATGAACTCAACGGGAATGGGCACACTTCAAAGAAACCATTTGGAATTCTTGAAATTCTAAGCATTGAGGATATGGCAGAGTGGGAAGAATGGTTTTGTTGGAGTGATCAAGTTTTCACTCTTTTGCAGGAGCTGTGCATGAGAAACTGTCCCAAGCTGACCAAATGTCTGCCAAAACACCTCCCTTCTTTAAAGAAACTGAAAATTGAAGATTGCGAAGCTTGGAGTCTCGCTTCCAACAACACCAATCATTTTCAAACTTGAGTTAGAGAAATGAAATGCATTGCAGTTGGAGCCATTGCCTATGAACTTCGAGAGTTGGTGAACGGAGATTCGAATACCAACGATTCTATATTGGAACAGATGTTGCAACAATACATTCATCTTGAAAAGTTGACCATGCAGGATTATTCCGGTATCTGATCCCTTCCCGACTCTAGTGTGCCATTTAAGCCGAAGCAATTGTGCATCATCAGCTGCAAAGTCTTGGATTGTTTCAAAACCTTGTTGTATACATCCCTTGAAACCTTGCAGATAAGTAGTAAGAAGTGTCATCCTCTGAATCTTTCCCATTAGGATCATTCCCTATGTTAAATAATGTTTCTTTATAGGGATCATTCCCTCTAGAAAGTCTCAATTCTTTGAACATACATTCGTGCCAAAATTTTACATCTGCAGACACTCCCTTTGCTTACATTTTTGAACTCTCGGACACAGAGCTTGTGATGAAGTGTTTTTCAAATGAGCATCTGCTGCCCTCTTCTCTTACATCTCTCACCATATCTGATCTTCCAAATCTTAAGTCTTTGAACTTTAGGAGCTTTCAACACCTCACATCTCTTCAATAATTGTACATCCACAATTTTCCAAAGCTCCAATCGCCAACAAAGATGCTTCCACTTTCTCTTTTGTATCTGTTCATTGTAAATTTCCATTGCTAAAATGAACATTGCCAGAAGAAGAAAGAAAAGATTGGCCCAACATTTCCCGCATCCCTGTCATTAAAATTGACAATAAAGTCATTATGTAGAAGAGACAGGTGACTGAGAATAGAAATGTCTAAATGAGTCCCTTGCCATTCTCACGCAGGTATTCCCTTCTTTTTCCTTAACCCTCAAGGAAATTTCTCACGAGTTCATCAATGGACTCACAAATGCTATACAAGTCCTTCCTGCAATGCATGTAGTACGTTGGTACGGCTAAAATGGCTTATTGGATTAGAAAAAGTGTCTACCAGTAGGAGTGAGGAAATTGCAGTCACTCTTTTGATGCGATTGATATGAGTGGGGAACCCAAAGTTTTTAGTTTCAACGAATCCTAAAATGTTTGAAATCCAATCACATTGGGAGGGATGAGTTTTGGATTTGAAAGGACTTTTGATTTATGGATGCAAATATTTGCATGGTTTTCCCTGAGCATCCCCATTCGATTCTCCAGCATTTCCCTCACCGTGATCCTTTGTAGATTCTTTGGATGACCCCATGTCATTCCCATCCTTAGCAACACCAACTCCTTTCATTTTCTTGGGGGCTAACCCTTGTTTATGCTGCACTACCAAAACCGGTCTCCTTCCATGCGTTGAGTCCCCTCCAACATCCTCCACTATCGCACCCTTTTCAATGGGCTGATGCATCTCCATGTTCCCGACCATCATCCGCCTCTTTGTCATCATCTAGCACCACAAACCTAGAACACGAGGGTTTCCCACCAGGATTGCCACTATCCTGCACTCCCTGAAACTGGTTATTATTTATAGGCCGCCGTCGACGATTAACAACCTACATCCACAGACCATAAAGCTCACTTAGATCCCTCTGAGACTTTGTGTCATTATTTGTTTTTTCCGCCTCCAACTCAACACCCCAAATATCTTTGGAATGGTCAAATTTTCCAAATTTGTAACATATGGCCGACAAGCCTTCATATTCAATATCCTGCCATTGCCCATCAATGACAATACCTGACACCAACGGCTTATTAAGATCAACAATGATTGCAAGTCTCGTAAATCGACCCTCTTCTCTTTCGTTGTGTTATAATCCACACACACAACCTTGCCAATAACCTCAGTTATATGACGAAATAAGCTCTTTGTATAATACCGATAAGGGAGTTTCGGCAAACGCACCCATACCATTATTTGAGAAAGATGCGCTTCAGTTGTCGAAAAATATCGACTTTAATGCTGCACAGTTAAGTAATTACCTTAAATAACCCAAGGACCTCCTGCCAAAACCTTATGAAAATCCTCCTCTTCTGCGAACCGGACCAAATAATACGCATTATCTAACTCTACCAAGGCCATATCACCACTAGGATTCCACATTGTCTGTATCATGTTAAACAACGCCCTATACCCGATTGACTTTCCCAGAAGTCGAATGATAACAGACGTTGCAAGCTTTGCATCAATCGCGTGCACCCTGTCCGAAAACTAAATCTCCGATAGTGTATTGATTCCCCCGCGTCTTACATCTTCCTCTCGTACTTCCACGTCCAGATCACTTATACACTGAGTTTGCTTGGCTATCCCTCTATCACCCAGCAGCTTGTCCTTGAAGGACGGCGCCGCCTACGGACTTCCCGTCCACCCCACCGCCATCCACAGCTTGAGCCAACCCTTCAACATCTTTGCCCTCGTTGCTCACAGGCCTTACTTGCACCCCATCCACTGCCATCGAATCATCCTCACTCCGACCTTTCTTAGGCATTGGTTAAAGCTCCATCGGCACCGGGGAACCTGGTCGCTCGAGAGCATCGATCCTGTCAATAACAATCACTTTATCGGGCGGTCTGCCCCCTTGGTTATCGGCCGTCGGATCATCGGCAGCGGACTTTGCCTCCACGTTAGGGTTTTGAAGCGCACTATATTGCATTCTCTCTACAAGTTTTGATTCGTTTTATAGCTGCGAGTTAGTTTATGAACTTCTCAATAAATTTAATATTGTATTCATATAGTGTCTATGTTTGATTTATCTCGAATTTGGTCTCTCATTTTTAGTTAAAAATAACCCCAAACAATTTAGCTTCTCTTGGTGACAACATCCTCTAATAGACTAGGTGAGACAAAATTTCGAGACAAACTAAATATACACTCTGAAAATACAATAATAAAATTATTGAGGAATATAAACGACGGTTTAATGAATAATACTTCAAAAGTTCTTTTTAAAGAAGTTTGATATAACTCTCTCCATATTTGATCTTCCTTCGTATTTACAACCATGAATAAAATGGTCTTAATGCAAAATGGAAGTCATTGCTCAGCCTCAATGTCAAAGCAAAACCTCTTCCTTATGCATGTTCCTTTATTTATCACTTTCATTTCAGATACGGCACTGAAGCTTTTTGGGTTCAATATATATCTCACTGGAGTTGTTCTTGTAAAACCCTTCTATCTTAATCTCTATCATTAAATCAGTGGATTTTATTTGAACAGAGAACTGAATTATATTAAAAGCGAAAATGATTATAAACAAGCACACTCAAAAAACACAAATAATTATAGAGTATATAAAAAATATATATCAAAATTCAAAGGTGGTAAAGCAAAAAAAAAAAATTAAAATTCATCACTTTGTAAAAGAACTTACAGTCTTCAAAATAAAATTCAGTAACAATCAACTTCAACCGGAGCGCTTCGGTAATTACACTACTTTTCGCTGCAAAATCTTGACACTTAGGCAAACAACCACAATAGGCATCAAAATTTGGAGAGACCATTGATCATCTCATATGAGAAAACGGTCACACGGATAGACTAAACCTGTCATCAAAGTAGACAAAGAAACTGTCATAAAAACAGACGAAAAATTGACATAAAAGCATATAAAATATAATTTCTAGCGAAACAAAGCACAGAAAACAAAAAAAAAACTGAAAGAAAACACACGAGCAGTCATAAAAAGACGAGGCTTATTTATATACAATCAACTTAGAAATTAAAAACCAGACGAAAACATAAATGTCGCTACCGGAGACCGCACTTGTGAAGAAAAAATAATCAAAACCATGTATAATATAACTACCCTAGAGAGAATGGAAGTTAGAGAAGGAACTGTGTGGAGGCGGGGAGGGACGTTCACCTTTGTTCCCTTATTTAAAATTTTTTAAAAATTAATTTATTTATAAATTTGCTCCTACCTTTAAAAATTTATAGTTTACCCCCACTCTAATCTTAAATTTTGGCTCCGTCACTAATGGAAGCAGTGGAAAGAATGCTCGTAAACCCATAGCGAATAAGAATATGTGGAGTTTTTAACAATAATGAATCTCTTATGTTCCGGGTCAAAGTAACTTAATGATCCAAGTCTAGATCCGAGGTTTATTTTTGCTATTCACCAAAATATCACGGTGATTTGAAGAAAGCTCAAAAAAACCAGAACATAGCTTAACAGAGATGTTCAATTAGGTTGTCGTTCATGTTTGCTCATGAAACAGAATGCAAATCTAAGAAAGATTTTGTTTAATTTAAGGAAACATCACCCAAAACCCATAATCTCTTTAGAAAAGTTGAAGGACCAAGCCATGGACGCGGGGGCCTAAATGTTGACACTCGACAGTCACCGAAACAAATGAAAAAGTAATGTTTAGGGTTGTCTTGAATGGTCATTGTATACCTTGTCTTTTTAAAAACTATTCCTTTCACCTTGTTTATTAAAGACTTTATCATGCTAGTTTAGTGGGATAAAACTTTAAGTCGCTTAAGTAATATCAGATATTAGAATTGTGAACAGAGAAAAGTATTGTTAAATAAAAATAAACTTCCCCATGTTTACTCTGGGACTTCATTCCCTTACTTGAAGTTTCTCTTTTAAGGGTCAAAACGCTCAAACCCTGAGTTCCAAGTTCCAAAGGCAGAGGCAGTAAGTTCACTACCACCGAGTTCACTGGTACTGGTTGGTTCCTCTTTGACTGGTCAAGCCTATTCCAGTCAATCTACCTGTGGACATATGTTCCTCTTTAACTAGGGATTAGTGTGGTTCCAAGTGCCATGTTCTGCCCGTCACATAAAGCCCAATTTGGACAAAGCAAACGACACCATTGATCTTTGTAAATCGTATTTATCGCCATTGGCTGGAACTAATCTCCCTTCCCAAAATCAAAACTCTTCCTTCTTGTTTCTGCATATTATGTATCGCCCTCCATTTATCAGATCACGTATTTAACAAACCACCGATCGAGAAACAGAAAGTACATACCTTTTTATAATTTGTGATGATTATGGTGAGGGGCTGAGGGCTGGGTTTGTTTATTTTTATTTATCTTTTTTTCAATGAATTTTAAGATCTTAACTGAAAGCGTGAGATCACATGAAACGAGATAGGAGAGAAAATTATGACTTTCAATCTCCATGAAACTCTCCCACCAAACAAAACTCACTCAAATCATCGATTATGTGCCTGTTTTCAGCTTCCTTAAAGCTCCAACTCTTCTGGGTAATTCTTCATTCCTCCCGCCCCCCCGCCCCCCTATCAGCTGTGTACATAAGGGGACCTACTGCTTAATTTTTGGTGGGCAGTGACGGTCACATTCAATGATTCTTATTTGGGTGGTGGTGGTTCTTTCAGTGATCCATCTAATCACCCAAACCCTATCTCTCTCGAACACACTCGATTACTAGCTGGTTAGGGAAAAGGGATCTTATTCTTGATCAGAAGAAGAAAGCTTCCCAAGCTTTCTGCGTAGGTGCCTGGGCTGAAAGGGAAAGTTGCAGATCTCATTCATATGGAGAGATCTTTCAATGTGAGTTATTCGATCATTGCTTTTGCTTTTCGACTTTCTGTTTTCATGTTTTAAGTTTTTACTTCTTTCTCCTGGAATGGTCTAAATGAGAAAATAGATCTTCATTTTAGAGTGTGTGTGGGAAACTGGTAGTGATTTTGAGTAAATGCATTTCCTTCTTCCATTATAGATTAGCTCTGGCTCTCTTTGCACACCTTCTTTTATTCATCAATCTGTGAGTAATTTATTTTCCATGACTTAGTTGGTCGGGTCTGGTTCTGAATTTCTGATAACTATGCTATTTTCAGGTTTGTTTGATTCACATTGTTGTTAGTCTGGCTTTGATTTTCTGTTATTTGAACTCTGAATTTGTTTAATGGTCATACTTATCTAAATTACTTGATTAATAGATTGTCAAATCTAAAGAAAAATGGGGAAAGGCAATCCACTTGAACTATGATTTAATCATTCATGTTAAAGTCTAAAATCATTTCTTTTCAGATGGTGAATGTACTTTTGGCGGTTACATTTCTGAGTCATATTACATTGGCTGTCAAGGGCAGCTCACATTGCAAACAGACAGACCCCTGGGAGATTCAGCCTCACAGTGTCTCTATTACCGAATTTGGGGCGGTTGGAGATGGTGTCACTCTCAATACGAAAGCCTTTCAGAATGCCATCTTCTACCTTAATTCGTTCACTGACAAAGGTGGGGCCAAGCTTTTTGTCCCAGCTGGCCGGTGGTTGACAGGAAGCTTTGATCTCATCAGTCAACTGACTTTGTGGTTAGATAAGGATGCAGTAATTCTTGGATCAAAGGATAAGTCTTTAGCTTACTTCAAACAACATTAACATATGTTGAAAGAAGATTGCAACTTAGTCACATGGTCTTTCCTGTGATCCATTCTGGCCAGGAATTTGGTGGTATTCCGGCTTTAACCTGTTGTTGCAATGATATAAAATCATCTTTTGTTGTTTCAGAATCCTGATGATTGGCCAGTTGTTGATCCTCTGCCTTCCTATGGCCGAGGTAGGGAGTTACCTGGAGCAAGACATCGAAGCCTCATATATGGTTGCAATTTGACCGATGTGATCATAACAGGTTAAGTAGCATCCGATGGAAAATCATCTTCCTTTCAGCATGTTATTTCTTTTCTTGATGTCAGTGCTTCCCCATGCAGGTGATAACGGAACTATCGATGGCCAAGGCAGTGTTTGGTGGAACTGGTTTCAAAGTAAAACTCTAAACTATACTCGGCCCCATCTGGTTGAGTTGAAGAGCTCAACTGGTGTTGTAATCTCAAACTTGAATTTCTTGAATTCTCCATTTTGGACCATCCATCCAGTATACTGCAGGTTAGTGATCCTCGTTAATATAAGCAAGCTCTTCAAATCTTGCTATGAAGTTGTGACTTTTATTTTCTCGATGCACAGCTGCGTCACAGTCCAGAATGTCACAATTCTGGCTCCTCTGGATTCACCAAACACGGATGGGATTGATCCAGGTGAATTGTTTTTGCTAACCTGGGAATTCTGTTCAAATTCCGTTCACAGCATTCTACTAATATGATTAAATACATACAGGTTCTTCTAATGATGTGTGCATTGAAGACTGTTATATTAGCACCAGGATGATCTGATTTCCATCAAAAGTGGATGGGATGAGTACGGCATTTCATTTGCTTGCCCCAGCACAAATATTATCATCCGCCGACACACTGGCCACAATCGGCTCTGGGATTGCAATTGGAAGTGAGATGTCCGGAGGTGTTTCTGAAGTTCATGCAGAAAACCTTTATTTTTTCAATACAAGCACGGCTATCATAATAAAGACTGCTCCTGGAAGGGGTGGTTATGTGAGAAATATCTATATATCAGATGTTACCTTGGCTGATGTAGACACAGCTATAAGGTTCAATAGTAATTTTTCTGAGCATCCAGATGAGTTTTACGATCCAAATGCTCTCCCTTTAATAGAAAGGATCACTGTTAAAGATGTCAGAGGAGATAACATAAAAGTTGCAGGCCTCCTCAACGGCATAGAAGGGGACAGTTTTCGTAATCTTTGCTTACTGAGTATTACACTCTCAATGTAACCTCAGAGTCACCATGGAACTGCTCGAACGTTCAAGGGTACTCTGCCTTGGTTTCCCCAGAAACTTGTGATCCTCTAAAGGAAAACATCTACCCCAAGCATTATTCAGATTGTTACCATCTATCGAATCATTTGCATAGTTCAGGTAATCAAACCAGAAGTTATTGGTTTGGAATTTTGAATTTTTTTAGTTTGGAATTTTGATTCTTGCCATTTCTCAACACAACAGCCTATCGTCACCTCAGCAAGGAAACGATGGCCGACATACGAAGTTGACTGGAGTAGCTTGAGAGATATTTTCTTGTAAGTTTGTTTGCAGTAACAAATAATTGAGCGATTTGTTAGAAAAAATGAAACATGTCTTTCAAAGGCATTTCCCCCCCTCTTTCTTTGGCTTGTTATATAAATTTTGGTATGTTACCCAAGAGCAAGTTGTTCGAAAAGCTCAATGAAAAGAGAAATAATTACGTAGCCTTTATCGTGTTATTGTGGTCTAGCCGAGCCAGTTTCCTGGAAACTTGCATCTTTTGTATGAAAGGGAAAGGCACTTTCTTTGCTCTGGAATGATATGTGGAGAAAGTTCCGAATTGAGAATACTACAAAAATGACATGCTAGACCTTTTTGTTTATGAAAACTGTAGCAGTATTTCATTAATCTGAAGATAATTGAATATAAAAGTCCATAAAAGATTCGAAAAAAGGAAGATAAAATCGAAGGAGTTTGAGATGTTTCATCAAGAATGCACACAACAACAATGAATCTTTTTCTCAGAGGCTGAGAACCTTAAAATTTAAAGGAGTTTTTTATCTGGGAGATGCCTCACTGCCATCTTTCTTTATTACAGAACATAAAACCTGCCTTGAAATGTATGTTTCGAGCTCCCTGGAAACCTCAGTTAGTTTCAGATCGAAATTGCTCCTATACTTTTGCTTTGGTGCTGGCATAACGCTAGAGAACATTGTAGGAGACCCCGAAAACCGACACCTTGGACTAGTAAGCCTTACTGGTGAACCTGGTAGTTTGGCTTTGGAAAT
Organism: Hibiscus mutabilis; assembly: GCA_019671005.1. Classification (NCBI taxonomy): domain Eukaryota; kingdom Viridiplantae; phylum Streptophyta; class Magnoliopsida; order Malvales; family Malvaceae; genus Hibiscus; species Hibiscus mutabilis. The sequence continues at coordinate 8,670,408 of CM033718.1, read as the reverse complement.
GCGAGGAGTTGCTCCTGAATTGGCCATGTTTATTTCAGGGTTCATGAGTGGGCCACGTTTTGTCTCCAGTGGTAATGGCTTCAATGGATCAAGTTCCACCTCTGGCTTCTGCATCCTAAGCCTTTCTTTAGCCTTCTCTGCTGCTAGCACAGCTTTGTCCCTACTAAGACTTATCAGTTTCCATGGGTCAATGCTTACATGGAACCCTTGTTTCTTGCTGGTTAAGGTGGAAGCTTCAGGATCTCCGTCAATTCTTATGGACAATCTCGACGAGTTCTGAAATCGAGCGGACAAGTAAGACAGGCCTGCTCAATCAAACTCTTTTAGATAAACTTCTAAGATGAAAATGTCTTGTTTTTATGTACCTGAGTTCCCTGTCCTCTGCATATAAACCTTGATATAAATGATCGTTTTTCAGGTGAATCAAAATCCGAGCTATCATCCGAAGAGACATCCGAGTCGTCAAACGGATCTAGTGTAAATTGGTTCTCCTCTTTCATTGCCAGTATATAATCATATGTTCTCATTCCCTGTAAAAACAACCACATAGTGACAACTTGAATCCTCTACAAAAGGAAACGTGGAGAAATTTCCTTCAAAGGGATGGAAATCGACAGATGAAAAAGGCATGCCAAAAGTTTCCATGTGACAATTCTCAGAATTGTTACGATTACAAATGGTTACCCTATAAAAACAACCGAATATCAAATGAATATGACTTGTAAACTGACCGATGGAAAGAGCCTTGTTTCATGTCCAGAATAAAATTACAGTGGAGCTGTTGAAAGAATGAAGCGACAATAAGAAGGAAGCTATAATTTACTTACCTTTCTTATAAGAACAACATGAAAGAAGAAAAGCTGTCCCATTGCTGCTGAACCATAAGCAGTAAACAAGGCCAACAATATCTGTAATAATTTCCAAGAGTTAAAAGCAAATACACGTAAGAATTTGAGATATTTGATTTCAAAGGAAGCAAGAGATGCCAATAGTTACTGTTATTGTGGCAAGAACTTCTCGAGGGAACTCTATATACAGTCTCTTCTTCAGCTCCTGCTCGATTCCCTTCTTATCTGCAAAGCACCTGACAAATATGGCAATGGCAGTTCCTCCTTCTAGGACTAGCTGTAATAATATGGCAAGGTAAATAGAATTAAACTTGGAATTTCAAACCTTTTGGAGGAAAATTAGGGGCATTTTCAAAAAACCACTTACCATCAACAACACAAAGATCATTAGAAGAATGAATGTTGTATAATTTCTTTTCCCTACACAGTTGTTCAACCACTGACAGATAATAAAACAAGCAAAATTACATCAGCAAACACATAAATTGCTTTTTTAAATCACATGCAAGCTGAAAAAAAAGGGAACAGAATTTGAAGGCGAAAATCGGTCCTTACCCTGCAATGATGATCAAAGCCTTCGACACACCGGTTGCAAGTCCTGCAATGCTTGCTATGTTTTTTCACCTAAGATAAAACACAGAAAGATGTAAAAAAACTGAAAGAACCAATTTAGTTTTCGGAAAATGGAATTGTTCAAATCACGAAAGGTAAACCTCAAAATCACAGAGGGAACAGTAGGAGATATCATCCTCTTTAAGGTCAGGAGAAATTGCATCGTCCTTAGTGACAAGGGGAAATGGCAACAATGGTTCCATTTGGAAATTGGTTTTCAGAGGATCCAGATACTTCCTCCTTATAAAAGTCGTAAGAATCTTCTTCTCCAGCCTCCTAAAAAACCTTATAACAATCTGGGTCAATATGAACCCATAATTTAGCTTCAAAACCCCTTTAGATTTGCCTCTTTTTTTCTTCCTGGAGCTGGTTTTATCAGTTGGATCAATAGCAGTACACCTAATAAACAAGAACATGACCGAGAGTGCCTGGAATTTTCCAAAAAAGCAAGTCAACAGCTCATTCCCATCGAGCTTTGGGCTATTGAAAAAAAAGTTCAAAAAAATTGATTGTGAAGATTACCACGAAGGAAAAGAGAGTTGTGACAGTGATCTCAGCGATTCTGTTTCCGAGAAGAAGGCCTAAAAATGTATAAAAGGCCACAACTAGAAAACTGTATATTGCCATTCCCACCATCTGCAAAAATTCCCAGAATTTCGATTCAGTTAGAAGTTTCATCCCAACAAATTCATCAAAAAAAAGGGTTTAAGAAAGTGTTGACATTTACCTGTAAAGGATGGAAAGGCCGCTGCCAACCATGGCGTCTCATGATCATCATAGCCATAAAACTTTTCAGCGTTCCCGAACCAAAAAAAGAGAGAGAAATTCTGTGGGCGTTGAATAAAATTAAATAAATTAAACGATTTAGCAACCCAAATCCATAGATAGGATGTGTTCTGGAACTGCAAGTTCTAAGAGGAAACTTTCTCTTTGTTAGATATTCTGTGTGTTTTTAATGTTTCTCTCGAAGTTCACGCTTCGATTGAGAGAGAGCCCAACGGTCGACTTCTGATAAGGAGATTTGAAATTAAGGCGGTTTGAAATTTGAACGGCGATCGTAGATGTAGATCAAGCCCCCTAGTTCATCTGACGGTTGTGAGTTCATCTTCATCGTTTACTTTTCCTTGTTTGGGGGGGCTCGGGAAGACAAAGATCGTGTGTGGGGACCATTACGCTCATTCTAATGGGCCAGCCCAGCATCCGTAATTATTATATTCTATATGATACTGTGGAAACTTTGGAAAGCCCATTAAAACAAGCCCAAATCTCGAAATAAGTTTTTTAGTTGAAAAAGTTAAATAAGATTATTTTATCTGATCTTGACTCGGATTTGGACGCTAAAGATTAATTTGAAATCGAACTCAGTTCAACTGGTTTGATTAAAAATAATAATATAGATTCACTTAATTTAAACTTAATTATAATTCGATCTTAGTTTTGTCTACAAAGTATGTCCAATGTCTAAAGGTTAAGAGTATGAAGAGACACTACATTATAATCACCTTTAGAATATTAAAATAATTATGATTCGATCTTGATATGATTTGAATCTAATATAATTTAAATATAAAATTAAATTCGAATAACTAAATTTAATTTGACTCAATCCAAAATCAATATGATCCACTCAATTAACAATTCTACATATTAGATAGACCGAAAACTTTAATTAAAACATAGAAATTCGAGCCAATGAATGTACGTAGTGAAGGATGGGAATCATCTGTTCCTATTTATGTCCCACACTAAAATTAGAGTTTAGGGTTAATACTTAAAGTTATGATATAGAAAATTTAAGATAGAGCGTATGGTGTAGAATTTAAAATTTAAGGCAATAATTTATAATTGAATTTTTATGTATTTTTTAGCATTGAGCATAAATATTGGCAAGCTTATGTACATATTTTTATTTAGTTCCACTATACCTCTTCACATAAACTTTATTTAGGTATGTACAAAGCAAAATCATCTACGACACAAAAATACTTGAATTCTTACACGACCAGTACTTTAAGCTTCCAGCATGCTTAGAATAATATATTCTCTACAGTAAAAAGTACAAGGCAACCTTAGATTATCACATCCTAAAATCTTTCCTTATAGCTATACTATACAAGCGAATCTGAGAAATTGCAACAGTATCAAACTGAACCTTAAATGGCGCCTGAGACTACCTGTTAGTATGATCGTGAAAGAGATGGACGATTTTCTCGGATCGGGTATTTAAGCTTATGCAAAAAAAAGTGAAGATATATGATCCTGAGCTAGTTAGTGGAGAAAGTGGTGCAAGATTGTGGGAGCTGTGGTGATCCAGGAAGATTAGGCACTCCATTGGACTAACTATTATTCCCACGTGCTCCGATAACTGTTGAAATAGCCGTAGCTAAGGCTGCGGTGAAATTCGGATCAGAAGCAATGGCTGTCGTAACAGTTTCAACCATAGAAGCAGGTCGTTGCCATGACTGCATTGTCGATAATGCAGAAAACTTGTGGGGAGAGAACATAGGGTGCCCTAACATCTGGGGATGATGACCGTGCAAAGGTAGCGGAAATGTAGCCACAGAAGGCGGTGGCAGAAGTAAGAAGGGTTCGGCATTCGGGCCCTGAGTCAAGTCAAGGGTTATGACGGGGAACGGCGAAACCAAGGTAGATGATAGGCTGGCCATTGTTGATGCATAGGGGCTAAGGCCATCTTTGCTTGTGGTTGAGCCTGATAGCAACATTGCTGCTGTAGCCGACGTAGTGTTAGCCATAGCAATGGCTGGTGGCGGTAGAGGATGATTGTGGTTCCCTTCATATGTTTTTACGAGAATGCCTTTGTCCTCTGCGCATCGTTGCACCTGCTTACGGACCGGGCAGCCGACAGCCATGGTGCAGCGGTAGTAGGCGCGAGGACAAGGATTACCCTTCGCCATCTTTTGACCATATTTCCTCCATTGACATCCATCACTTATCTGAAAAATCACAATCCAATCTAATCATTCTCGACAAATTTGTCTTAAACTGCACAGTAGCTCTGTTTAACACTTACAAAGGGAGCTTCCGATCTGGCTCTAATCGACACTCTGGCTCTCCTGAAAGGTACTTCAGAGGTATGTTCTTCATTGTTAGACTGATCTAGCTTCGGACATCTTGTCGGACCCCGGCTTTGAGATGTTTGGTCGGGACCATCTTCAACAGAAGCGTGCTTTCCCGGAATTTGAATCATTCGATGATTGTGTTCCTTTGATACGACTTCCTTAGTGTTCGCTTGAGATGCCGACAAATCTTGTGTTCTGTCGTCGGATGCCGAACGTTCATTGACACCTAATGCAGCCGATGATCGTGGGTCCATGACTGCATCTTTCTGTGTTTGCAAACAACACAAGATTGCTAGTCTAATCGAACAATCTTCTTTGCCTCTAAATATAATAATCAAGCAACAATATATTTATGTAAATCCTCTAAATATCTAGGGAAATCAAACCCTAAGAATGAAGGAAACACACATTTGGTTTCCAAACTGATGATTATATGGTAGAAAACGTTTGGTGTTTTGAATTAAACTTAAACATTTCACCTTAACCCTATGATTTCCAACTCCAAGCGCCTGTTTTTGCACCGCCATGAGTAGTTGACCTTGTAGTTCATTGTAGCTTTTGGCAATCTGATCCAACATGCTTCTCAGTCTACGATTCTCTTTGTGTAACCTTTCGAACTCGATCTTAACACGAATCATCTGAAAATGAAAAACCCATTTTCCATTCAACAATTATAAACTCACAGACAAAAGAAATTAAACAGAAAAACATAGGAAGACTCTTCAGAAATCTAACTTCAGCTTTACGTTTCTCTTCATTGGTCGTCCTTGAAACTCCGGAGCTTGAACTGAGAAGATTTAACCCCGTCTAAAACGACATATAATATTTAGTCAAGGATAAGTAAACTCAAACTGGATATTTAAATCAACAACTAAACATTAAAAAAAAAAACAGATCTATTCTTGATGAATAATTCAAAACCTTACGTTTACATCCGAATCGAACGAAGAAGATGAGAGGTTCTTGCTCACTCGATGATGATCATGCGATTGATTAGGAATAGAAAAGAAATCTATTTCCTTGACGGGATGCTTAACATGATCGCAAGAATCATCTGGGGCACCATCGGGCTCACCAGAATTCTGGTTAGGGAAGTCACTGGAGTGCAAGAACGACGGTTCTCGAGGGTGCTGCTTCTCCATGACTAAAGCAAAGATTAGAAAGAAAAATGAGAGAGTGGTAGTTATATAGCCTTTTCATGCTTTCAACAAGAAACCAGTATTTTTCATAACGCCTATATAATACTATATGGTAACAATAAATTAAAATAAATTGACTTTTTTAGCAGAAATTAAAACCAGTATTTTTCAGTTTATGATTTATAATTAAGGTTTAAGGTTAGAGTTTAGATTTAAGGTTTAGGGTTTAAAATTCAAAGTTTAAAGTCTAATATTTAAGATTTAGAATTTATGAGTTGATTTTTAATGTTGGAGCATAGATAGAGGTACAAAAATTATAGAAAATTTTTATCCAATTACTTTTAAAGTATCTATTAGTTTTTTTTATTATATAGATACCGGGATTCGAACCAATACAAAATAAAAAATGAGGTAATATAAGCATCCTTAGCCAGTAGATCAATCAATGGATCTCAAAGTATCTATTAATTTTGAAATTAGTTAAATTTTTTTTTTAAATATTTTATATAATTTTTTAGGTCTGATAGCGTTTGAATATTCTTAAAAATTGAAATTAAACAAATTAAGCATTATTTTTATAAAAAAATTAGATCTTTGTCAACTTTAGAATTAAATATTTTGACCTAATTTTACCTCTAGAAGGGGCAATCACTAATCCAAAATATAGATTACAAAAAAATAATTAAACCCTCGGGTGGTATGTATACCAGTATTCTTAGTTTTGTGTGCACGCGAGTAAATCAAATCATGCTGGTCATGCAATTAGGTGGGAGAACTAGAAATTGCCGGTGTCAAAGGGTTAATCACACGTACAATTAGTAGATTATTCCAACTCAGCTAGCCTAGCTACTAAAACTTGTTCATTAACATCATTTTTTATCATAATTAACGTCATTGAATATGAGCACCATCACTTACTTGAGTTTCAATTAGGACATATCTTTTTATATAATAATAATAATAATAATAATAATAATAATTAGGTGCTAGTGACATCTTTTATTTATTGGTATAGATATTTTAAGTTTGAATTTCGTTCCATTTAAATTATTATTTAATTAATAAAAATTATTTTATTAAAAATTTATATTTGAAACTGTGTGAAAAAATTTTATTATTAAAGAAAAGAAACTTATATTTTAAAAAATAGTTTGTAGATGAAAATTTTGAATTTAAATTTAAGATATCAAGTATATTGAAAGTTTCGATATATAAATATATATTTACACACACTTATCGAGTTATCGTATTGTATTTACCAATTGGATAATGTTGCCCTTGCACTCTATCATGTAAATCTTCCAAAAAATTAACTTTTGTGTACACGGTACCACAAAAAAATTGACTTTGATTAATAATATTAGTAAATTTTACATATTTAAATTCTAAAATATAAATTTAAATATTTAATTTTAAATTTTAAACTATAAATTTTAAACTTAAATTTTAGATTAAGTCTTAATCTCTAAAATAAATATACTTTGTGTAAACTGAAGTTTAAATAATGGGAAAATTTCAATACACAAACTGTGTTTAGTTTACACAATCTTTTTAGTTTAGGGATTATAAATTTAGTTTAGACTTTAGGGGTTTGGCATGTAGTATTTAGAATTTAATGTTAATATTTATAATTTAAGATTTAGAGTTTAAAGTTTGTGATTTAGTTTTTTAGGGTTTAAGTTTTGTAATTTAAGATTTAGATTTATAGTATAAATATACAAGTTTGTGTAAAATAAACTCTTAAATTTATAATATAAATTTTCAAAACCTGTGTATCAAAATTAAATCCTTAAATAATTTATGTAAACTAATCCTCCTCGTATTTACACGGATGACTTTTTTTTATAAACATGGATGACTAAATTGACAATGGACATTATCCATTAATTTTAACAGCTGTTTTGGAAATGGATGGTTAGTCCAAATTTTTTATTTATTAGAAATCATTGTGTTACAATTTTTCAAGTTTATTTTTAAAAAATTATTTCATAATTTTATATATTTCTGACAATTCAAAGAAGATCTTTGGCAAAAGCAAAAGATAAATGAAACGTGGTAAGTAGTAATCTATTCTTTAATCTAAAGTTCGGCGCAAAGCTTTCAGTCTATGTTTGAAAGTAGAAATTACGTTACCAATAATTAGTTAATATATGATAAAATATAAAGTTTTTAAACAAGATTAAAGATTAAAATTCTAATGTTGTGATTAGGTTGGAAGGGTTACTTCATAATTATTTTCTGCAATATAAGATCTAGATTAGTCAGTCAATGAGTCGAACATTTTTAGTTACAAAAAACTAGTATGTAATGTTTCGGTATAATTTTATTATGCTTTAAGTTTCATTATGTGTGAATCTTATCCTAAATTATTTTTAATTTAAGTCTGGATATATTTTGATAATCAATTTGTCTATACAATCAATTTTTAAATACTTATATGAATGTATTTATTGTTGTAACAATGGGGAGTCGCCACCAATCTTTATTTTATTTTAGTTTATGTGAGATTGGATCACCTGAAAACCATGTTATTTTAATAAAACTTATTTTTATCGTTTTTATTAAAACAACGAGTTTTGGTCTGCGAAACCAGAAAAATATGTTAGGGAGTCGGTTACGTGTGGGGAAGGGTGAGCACCCGCACAACGCCCAAAATTAGTACCCGATCGATTATTTGATGTCTTAATGATGGAAATTAATAATTCGAATTTAATTTAAATTTTTTGATCCCTTGAAATATTTATATGAAAGGGATTTACACCCCAACACCCGGGGCATAATTTCCGTTAAATCCTCAAATAAAAGAAAATTATTTAAAAATTTATAATTTATACTCGTAATTAAAAAATAATGTTTCGTAATAGAGATTAACAGAAAGCGGCACCCCTAAGCTCGGGGTACGTTTTTCACAATAATCCCTAATAAAGGGTTTTAATTTTAAAATTAATTAAACAATATATAAACATATTTTATTCAAACGTAGCATACAAAATATAAAAAACACATCAATAATTAAAAGAACATTATAACTAAATCATACAGCTTAAAATATACAAACATGATATACCAAATATATTTATTACAAAACATGCCAATACATATCTAAGCCAAAAATAAATACAAAGATAAAGAACAAAATTTACCATACTAGAAGCTCGAATGAAAAACTTCGACCAACCCTAGCAAGATCCTCGCGTCACCTAGCCATAGTAAAAAAATGACCCAAACGAATCTTAGCAGAACCCCGATCGGATAATTGATCGAACCTTTGGGTACTAAAAATTCCTCGGTGAGAGCACTGCTCTCGAACTAAAAAGGGCACTGCCCATACTTGCCATTTCAAAATGGTTTTCTCGCCATTTTAATGGCATTTCTTTGCCATTTTTCATGGCTTATCCTTGTTACCATTGTTTGTCTCCCCGCCTTTTATAGGCAATTGGGGAGGGGGTGAGTGGAAAGTGAAGGTAGCGTGGATGCCATGCATGGCATCCACGATTGTTTACCTTTTTTTGCTTTATTATTATTATAACTATTTTGAATCTGGGGTCCTTACATTCGATTTTATTCAAGTTTTTATAACCTATTTTTACAATATAAAAATCTAAAATTTCCCATTTGTTCTTTTGCAGGGCTGTAGAGCAGATTTTGGGCGGTGGCACGGTGTAGCTGGATAGAGGGTTAGGTTATTTGGGTTTTTAGGATTAAGGGTAGTTCAGTCTTTTTTTAGTATAATCGGGCCTGATGGGGTTTTTTTGGGTTGTAAATGGATAATGGGTTTGGATATTGGGTAATATTATTGTAATAGGTTTATAGGTATTGTATGGGTTATTGGTTTAATAAAAATGGGCCTTAATTTTTGGATTAGATTTAGTTTGGGCTTAGGCCCAGACAAAAATGGGTTATGACAGCTACCCCTCTTTGCTCATTGCTGTGAAACTGGAATATAGCAAAGACCAAAGAATAGCCATTTTTGTCCGGTCATGTTTAGTTTCTTTCTCTGGCCACCATTTTTTTAGGCTTTACTTGATCTGTTCGGCTGCTCTTGTAGGTAAAATCTTCAAAAATGGGAGATCTGTTGGGGAGATATAATCTTCAAACCTAGGGTGATCTGTTGGGGAAGCAAAATCTTCAACCTAGGGTGATCCGTTGGAGGAGACAAAATGAGTTCGGCTTGCTACGACTTTGACGACGATGCAATACTTGAAGAAAATTTAACCTAGCTGCGACACTGACGAAGAGGCAATGTCTACAAAACTTGATCCAGCTGCAACACTGAAGAAAAGGCAGGATCGAAGGATGAAAATTCTGACATTTGATCCAGATGTAACACCGACGAGGAGACAAGATTGAATGAAGGCTCTGATGTTTGATCCAGCTGCAACACTGACGAAGAGGCATGACCGAATATGACAGTTTTGATATTTGATCCATTTGCAACACCGATGTAGAGGCCAGATCTTAACAAAAATTTTCTTTTTCTTTTTTTATCTTTTTCTTTTCTTTTTATTCTTTTTTGTTTTCTTTTCTCTTTTTTTATCTTTTATCTTTTTATCTTTTTTCTTTTCTCTTTTTTTGGCAACAACAATTACTAGGTGAGGAAAAAGGTTAGTAAATTTTGACCCAGCTGCAACACTGACGAAGAGGCAAGGTCTATAGTAAGGTTGATCCAGCTACAACACCAACGAAGAGGCATGATCAAAAGTTATTGAATTTGGTCCAGCTACATCACCGACGAAGAGGCAAGACCAAGAGTTGATAAAGTTTGACCCAACTATAACACCGACGAAGAGGCAAGGTCTAGAGTTAATAAGGTTGATCCAGCTACGACACTGACGAAGAGTCAGGATCGGGAATTAGTTACTTGGTCCAGCTACAGCATCGATCAAGATGCAAAACCAAGATTTGACCGAGCTGCAACACCGACGAAGAGGCACGTTCTAAAGATAAAAAGTTTTGATTCAACCATAACACTGACGAAGAGGCAGTATCAATAATTAGTGACTTGGTCCAGCTACAGTATCGACGAAGAGGCAAGACCAAGATTTGATAAAGTTTAACCTAACTACAACATCGACGAAGAGGCAAGGTCTAAAGTTAATGGGGTTGATCCAGCTACGACACTGACGAATAGGCTGGATTGGGAATTAGTGACTTGGTCCAGCTACAACATTGACGAAGAGGAAGACCAAGATTGACCGAGCTACAACACCGACGAAGAGGCACGATCTAAAGATAAAATGTTTTGATCCAACTGTAACACTGACGAAGAGGCAAGATCAGGAATTAGTGACTTGGTCCAGCTACAGCATCGACGAAGAGGCAAGACTAAGATTTGACGAGCTGCAACACCGACGAAGAGGTACGGCCTAAAGATAAAAAGTTTTATCCAACTGCAACACTGACGAAAAGTCAGGATCATGAATTAGTGACTTGGTCCAGCTACAGCATCGACGAAGAGGCAAGACCAATATTTGACCGAGCTGTAACACCGACAAAGAGACACGGTCTAAAGATAAAAAGTTTTGATCCAACTGCAACACTGATGAAGAGGCAGGATCATAGAATGAAAGTTTGATATGCAACAACTCTGACGAAGTGGCAAGATCTAAATAAGGGGTTTGATCCGCAACAACTCTGACAAAGTGGCAGGATCTGGAGAAAAAGGTTCGATCCGCAACAACTCTGACGAAGTGGCATGATCTCGAGAAGAAGGTTCAATTTGCTACAACTCTGATGAAGTGACACGATCTAGAGAATAAGGTTCGATCTGCTACAACTCTGACGAAGTGGCACAATCTAGAGAAAGTGCTGATTAAGCTACAACTCTGACGAAGATGAATGATCGGATGATGAAAGTTTGATCTACAACAACTCTGACGAAGTGGCAAGATCTGAGAGTTCGATTCTGATCAAGCTACAACTCTAACGAAGATGCATGATCCAAGAATTTGACTCTGATCAAGCTACAATTCTGGAGAAGAAAATCTGATATGCTACAACTCTAACGAAGTGGCATAATCTGAAGATTTGATTCTGATCAAGTTACAACTCTGATGATGTGGCATGATATAGAGAAGAAAATCTGATCTGCTACAACTCTGGTGAAGTGGCATGATCGAAGTTTTGGGATTTTTTTGGAATTTTTTTGTTTTTAATTTTTTGTTTTTTCATTTTTCTTTTTTTTTTTGGATTTTTGCCATTTTTTATTTTTTTATTCTTTTTCTTTCTTTATTTTTGGATCTTTTTGAATTTTCCTTTGATTTTTTTTTATTATTTTGAAGTTGAGGTCCGAAGAAAATAATTGGTCTAGTCGCATAGTCAACAGCGAAACTAGACTTGGACAAAAATTTAACTTGTTGCACCATCGACGACAAAGAAAGATCTGAAAAATATGGGATCTACTATATCATGGCGGGGAATCATGACCCTCCTGAGCTTTGATCACCTTGTCTTCTTCTAAAAGGACATGGAAATCCTTAATTGTTCTTTTATTAGTGTTTGTTCCGCTGCAATTTCAGAGAGATAAACTTGTTGTACTTATTCTACTGCAATTCTAGGGAGATGAAATCATTGTGCTAATTTATTTCACCATTTGTTGGAGGGGCATAATCAATCTCGGGGAAGTAGAATCTGCAAATTTAAGTGATCTGCTTCACCATCGGCGTGGAGCATAATATAGAAAGGTTGATCCGCAACAACACTAGAGAAAAGGCATAATCTGATCAAGCTACGACTCTAACGAAGATGCATGATCTGGGAGGTTGATCTGCTACACCACTGGCGGAGAGGTAGGATCTGATCAAGCTACGACTCTGACGAAGAGGCATGATCTGGGAGTTTGATTCTGCTACTACATTGACGAAGAGGCGGGATTTAGGGAAAGTTCCAATCAAGCTACAACTCTGATGAAGAAGCATGATCTGAGAAGTTGGCCCGCTACATCACTGACGGAGAGGCAGGATCTGAGAGTTCAATTCTGATCGAGCTACAACTCTGACGAAGAGGCACGATCTGAGTTGTTGATTCTACTACTACACTGATAAAGAGGTAGGATCTAGGGAAAGTTTCAATCAAGCTACAACTCTGACGAAGAGGCGTGATCTAGGAGGTTGGTCTGCTACATCACTGACGGAGAGGCGGGATCTGAGAGTTCAATTCCGATCGAGCTACAACTCTGACGAAGAGGCACGATTTGGGAGGTTAATTCTGATCAAGCTATGACTCTGGAAAAGAAGCGTGATCTATAGATTTTATTGGCCAAGCTGTGACTCTGATGAAAAGGCATGATCTAAGTGTTTGATTTTGATCAAGCATGATCTTGAGAAGAATGTTTATTGATCCACTACACCATGTTACGGGTGAGATTGGATGAGAATAAGTTGGTTGATCCGTTGAGGGTTTTAATATCGCTTTCGAAAGTGATATCCCGAGGGTCCTAGCATTACTCTTGAAGGTAACGACTCGAGGATCTTTTTTTCTGACTCTTCTTTTTTGGCAGTTGGTTCTCTCTTTGGTTAATCTTCTTGTCTTCTCTTCTTTAGGGAAAAAAACTTGGTCGATCAATTTACTTCACCATTCTTTCAGGAAGATAAAACTTTGTGTCAAAGATGTTGATCTTGTTAATGGTTTTTTGTTCATTCTTGGTTGAAGGAACCACACAATATTTGCCCTATTTCTTCATGTCAAGGACACTAGAATTTGTTGACAGCTATTTGCTCTTTCCTGTTTGAGGATGTCAGACAGAAGTTTTCTTCTTCTGGTTCAGTTTAATATTTTGATTTATTTTTGTTCAACATTTTCCCCAACAAAAGTTTTCCCCATAGATTTCATTGTCGTCATTCTTTGATGATTTTGAACTTTTAAGTGGAACGACCCTAATGTCATCTCTTTTTTTCTTCTCAAGGGAAATTGTTTTGTGACACCATCGTCGGAGATACAAAATCTAAATTAAACTGGCCCACCATCACTGACAAAGGCGAGATCAGGAAAAAGTTTATTCTCCTATTTCATGGCGATGAGTCATGGTCATGTATACTTGAGCTTCATGCCCCTATCACTGAGGTTCTTCATTCTCTTTCTTGGACCTATTTACGCATTCAAACCAAAAATAAATGTGTTATGGATGCACCTAAATTTGTGCCTAATCATGTGCATGATAACTTTAGGTGTGTGTACCTAATCTAAATGCATGATGAATTTTAATGCATGCAATTAAATATATGAACGTGACATAAATTTTCTCGGCTCTTAAATGGATACCCCCGACTCTTTGCTAGTCAGATCATTGCTTTTAATCGAATAGTGTTTAGTGTTTTGTACATGAGGATGCCCTAACCTTCCATGGGTTTGATCATCTTGGGGATTACTTCCTCGAGTGAATGCCCCAACATTTTTTGCCTGAAACTACTCTTGAAGCGAACTCGAAGCTTGAAGTATGCTTTCGTCTTTTCTTGAAGGGTTTTCACTGTTCTCATGAACGCATTATGTTACGTTGCCCCCAGTCATGTCTATAAATTTGTTGTGTTGGTTCATGACAGCTCATTACTTTCGACTCTGGCGAAGTGTTACAGGCGATAATTGATGCAGTCGTCTAAGGTGCAGAAGTCTGGATCGGCATCGGAAACTCGCTTCATGAACTGGTCGGGGAATACTCTCAGATTGGAGCCTTGTAGAGGCATAATGTTTGTATAAATGTAGGGGATTATTCTCAAAAATGCCCCTGGACCAGGCTTTTGCATTGGTTCAGCATGGTGCTAGGTTGGCTGACTTTGTTTTATTGGGTATGTCGGCACGGGGCATCGCGGGGACCAGTTCCAAAATTTTGAAATGCGTGCATGTAAATGCACAATGCATGTCTTAGAGGCGAAGGTATCAATTCAAAAATGGTTCTCGTGGCTCAACTTCCGAATTTACGGGATTCATTCGCAACCTTGGATGTTGCATTGATATCTAGGGTACTAGATTTTCTCCTGATGATAATTTTTTTTTAAATTGAGAACCAGTCGTGAGATCAATACTTCATGCTGGTGAAATGCAAAAATTAAAATGTTATGGCAGTGCCATATAATGAATACGAAATGGATGACTAAATGCAGTGTGATCACTAAAAAAGAAATGGTTAGTTCACAATAAAATAATTGAATGAATAAATCGAATGATGAATAAGACGTAAATTAAAACAGTAAAAAAATGTGTACATAAATGGCAAATAAAGGCATCGAAACCTAAACAGGGTGACTGCTAATGGGTAGGGTCTTGCATTGGCCATAAAAGATTGGCTCTTACGACTCGCTATATGCGGTTCAGGTTATAAGGTGACGGTACCCGAACTGTCGCTAGGACATCGATTCGGGATGATAAATTTCCCTAGGTCTGTACGGAGATAAAAATATCTCACTAAGACAAAGGGACCTATATCCCGGAAGCAATCCACCATCCTATACGGATGAGGTACCTCACGGAGGAGTAGTTTTTTGCACCCACTTAAAAGGGACAAAGCTCGGGTGCAGAGCTCATGATATAAAAGATCAGGAAAAATTATTTAAAAAAAAACTTCTTGTAAAAAAGGATCACAAAATAAATTAAACCGAATTTATATTTTCCACTCATTAAGACAAAAGATAAACGACTCGTGGCTTGACTCTCTAAAAAATTCCCAGCGGAGTCGCCAAGCTGTAACAACGGGGAGTCGCCACTAATCTTTATTTTATTTTAGTTTAGGTGAGATTGGATCACCTGAAAACCCAGTTATTTTATAAAATTTGTTTTTGTCGTTTTTATTAAAACAACGAGTTTTGGTCTGCGAAACCAGAAAAATAGGTTCTGGAGCCAGTTACGTGTGAGGAAGGGTGAGCACCCCCACAGCGCCAAAAATTGGTACCCGGTCGATTATTTGATGTCTTAATGATGGAAATTAATAATTCAAATTTAATTTAAAATTTTTGATCCCTTGAAATATTTATATGATAGGGATTTACACCCAACACATAATTTCCGTTAAATCCTCAAATAAAAGAAAATTATTTAAAAATTTATAATTTATACTTATAATTAAAAAATAATGTTTCGTAATAGAGACTAACGGAAAGTGGCACCCCTAAGCTCGGGGTACGTTTTTCACAATAATCCCTAATAAAAGGATTTTAATTTTTAAATTAATTAAACAATATATAAACATATTTTATCCAAACGTGACATACAAAATATAAAAAAACACATCAATAATTAAAAGAAAATTATAACTAAATCATACAACTTAAAGTATACAAACATGGTATACCAAATATATTTATTACAAAAACATGGCAATACATATCTAAGTCGAAAATAAATACAAAGATAAAGAACAAAATTTACCCTACTAAAAGCTCGAATGAAAAACTTCGACCGACCCCTAGCAAGATCCTCGTGTCACCTAGCCATAGTAAAAAAAATGACCCAAATAAATCTCAACAGAACCCCGATCGGATAATTGATCGAACCTTTGAGTACTAAAAATTCCCCGGTCAGAGCACTGCTTTCGAACTAAAAAGGGCCTTGCCCGTACTTGCCATTTCAAAATGGCTTTCTCACCATGTTAAATGGCATTTCTTTGCCATTTTTCATGGCTTATCCCTGTTTCCATTGCTTGCCTCCCCCGCCTTTTATAATCAATTGGGGAGGGGTGAGTGGAAAGTGAAGGTGGCGTGGATGCCTTGCATGGCATCCACGATTGTTTACCTTTTTTTTGCTTTATTATTATTATTATTATAACTATTTTGAATTTGGAGTCCTTACATTCGATTTAATTCAGGTTTTTATAACCAATTTTTACAATATAAAAATCTAAAATCTCTCATTTGTTCTTTTGCAGGGCGGTAGAGCAGATTTTGGGCGGTGGCACGGTGTAGCTGGATAGAGCGTTAGGTTATTAGGGTTTTTAGGATTAAGGGTAGTTTACTCTTTTTTTAGTGTAATTGGGTATGATAGGTTTTTTGGGTTGTAAATGGATAATGGGTTTGGATATTGGGTAATATTATTGTAATGGGTATGAGTTATGAGTTTAATAAAAATGAGCCTTAATTTTTGGATTAGATTTAGTTTGGGCTTAGGCCTAGACAAAAATGGGTTATGACAACTGTAATCATAATTGTGCTCGTTTTTTTCCTCTTAGCAAAATATGCTTTTATTAAATATAATATCATATAACCTTAGGCTAAAATTATGAGCCTCATTAAAAAAATTTAAATTTATTAGAAGAAAAAGATTCAACACAACCAGGCATCAAAAACCCTAAACCTATATAAAATCATAATTATGCTTGTTTGTTGTTCAAAAATAATAATTGTGCTCGTTTGGGTTACTTAGATGTTAATTACTTAATGTTTGTTCCACGTAGTTGTTCCTTCATATTTTCTTAGGTTATGGATTTTAGACTTGTTAAGAGCACCTTTTTTTCTTTTAGAGTCCTCCTCCCCTCTCTTCTAAGTAGAATTAAGATTAAATTTAGGAATTTTGTCAAAAACATGATAATTCCTTAATGTCGGCACCAAAACATCACATTTTTAGGTTTTATTTATGAAATTACCCTAAAATTTTAACATTATTCTTTCCCACGATCTGCATCATTCTTTAGTCTCCACTATCGTTCGACCATCATTGGTTGTCATATGCGACGTAAATTATGCTAAAATATTTTCATTTTTTCTGAAATCATCAAAACTCTAATAAAAGTTTCAACCTTCATTTAGGCTTGCTATTCAATCTTCACCGTCTGATCAATATAAAATTGAACTATATTATTTTCTCTTCTTTCTTGTCTTCCACACCATTCTTATTTTGAACAAAATACTCTAGCATCAGTAAATCAAAGAAAGTCGAAAAATCTGAGTTTAAAAGGAAAATTTTAGGGTGTTTTGCATAAATTTACCTAAAAAAATGAAATTCAAAAGTTCAATGAAATTGATATTTTTAATAATTGGATAACAAAACTGAAATACACTAAAAGTTGGATGACTAAACATGTAGTTTCTCCAAAATAGACGCTGATTTAATGGTCATGGAAAAAGTGACGTCTCATTTGGAGAAAAAATCTCAAAGTTGCTGGCAAAATACCAGATTTTGAAGGTATGTATTCCTATTGGGCATAATTAAAAAAAATTATAGACCATTTACTCACCTAATTAGGACATTTTTCGCTGAAAGAGTTCATTAAATATTTCTTCAGTGAAAGAGTTTATCTAAATTTTGTCCTTTGAAATTAAAAAATTGAGTGCAGACCTCTTCCAGTCTAAAATGTTGTTGTCTGAGTATATCTTTTATGCACAAAAGTCTTAGTTTTAATTAGAAAATATGTGGGGAAGTTTGGTCAATGACTGAAAGCTTGAAATGACCCCTTTTTAGAGTACTTTGACTATTAACGATTCATTTTAGATTAAAATGATCTATGGATAGATGAAAATCTTTGGCTAACTAATGATAAATACCTTGAAATAACATGAAAATTTTACATGACATTATACATTGAGTGATCAAGGCGTGAGCTATCCCTAATAAATGTTTGGATTTGTTCCCTCTCAAGGTCAAATTGCAAAATTTTTGTAAATGTTGCAATGTTATGTTAGCGTATGATGTCGTATAGCATTCTCACGCCATATAAATGTATTTACTGTTAGTGAACTAACATTTTTTATCTATTAAGGGATTATTTTAACTCAAAATAAAATATTAAGAGTCCAATTAATAAAAAAAAGTCAAAATAACTATTCAGTCAAATATTATATGTATTTTTTGACGCTATGCCTAAAAATAATACATATTCAAAATAAGAAAAATAACTCCCAACATTGGAGTAAACCCATGGAGAAAAATAACTCCCAACATTGGAGTAAACCCATGGTTAATGGCTGGTGGAGAAGTTACATGCAGAAGCCATAGCTGAAAGGACATATTTTAATTGGGGCAGCGGCTGTAGCTGACTAGGACATTGAAAGCACAGCCGTAGCCGTAGCCATAGCCAGGTGTGGCTGAAGAACCAAACCCTCCTAGTTAGGATGGAAACGCACCTTTGCCCACACGTTCTGCTACCCCTGGACGCCCAGCTATCGTGCTTCTCGTGTACACTGCAATTGCTTTTATTCGTTGTTATCACGTTCGCCTTGACTCTTCTATAGCATATCAAAACCCTAAACGTACATTCTAGCTAGGTAGGATACTAGGATCCCCCATTTCCCAGTTCTCACGCACGATGGATTAACAAGCAGCCCCGCCCTACATTCCTACGCTTTGGCCGTTTGCCTAAAATTTAGGTTAACATACGCTCGCGTTTACGTATATTTAAACTCTAAAGTCTAAATTACGTGCATGCCTCTGAGTAGTTTTAGGGTGAGACACTCTTATAGTGCGGTTAAAATAAAGTGATTTTATACAAATTCTTACTCAGTTTGTAAGAATTCGTGTAATTACACAAATTCTTACAATCTACACAAATTCTTACCATTTGAGGTAAGAATTTATGTTATAATATAAGAATTTGTTTAGCTACACAAATTCGTACTTAAGACAAAATTTACAAAAATTCTTACTCATCCTATATAATTTTTTATTATTTTTTGTAAAAATTTATGTTGACCTCATTTTAGCCGCATTTTAAGCGAGTTTTTTAGACTTTCCCACGTGTCTCATAAGTCTCACTCTCAACTAAATAAGAAATATATGGTAAAAAACTTCCCGGTCCTTTCAATTTGAAAATCGTGTAAATTGATCCCTTTCAAAAATTAAAACTAATTATAGTAATTTGGTCCGTTAAATTTGAGAGTGCACAATTATGGATATCTAAATTTTATATAATTTCATTAACAGTAACAAATTTTATCCTCAATAGTTACCGATTATATAAAAAGGTTTGGTGTGGAACTTGAGATGGAAAGTGACAAAGAGGTGCTTTTAATTCTATGATTCCCAAAAGTCAGGTTGTCCTACCTATAAGAGAATTGGTTTCAAGCTTGTAGACTTTGAACATTGAACTCTCCCTATAATAACTGTAAATCGCTCTCTTTCCTGCCCTCTGCATCTTCTTTTGTTTGCACGCGTTGAAAAACGCTGCGACATGTTAGAAAACACTAAATTTAAATGTTACCTGCACAATTAAAATATATGTTTTTTTTATAATATAAATTGATGATAACTTTTGAAACTCATAGCCAAGTTCAGAAATTTGTCATGAAAAAATATTTGGATAATGTTTCAGTTGTGTAAGAATATTTTAAGTTTTGTGTCTTCTAACATTTTAATTGTGACGTTTTTTAAACTTAAAGTAGAACGTCGCACCCTCGACTCGCGAGAGTTTATGTTATTTTTACTGATAATATGATACTTTGATGTTTGAAAGAGAATGGACCTCTTCAATCTTGTGATTTGATGAAATGGTCCTTAGAGGTTATTCTATGGTTTGCAGTTGTTTTCTCTTTAAACCAAATGGTTCTGTCTATAACAATATTTCACGTCTCACTTAAAACACGTTTTCTACTTGTTTGTTTCAAGTCCCTATCATATCAAAATCAAGGGGACCACCCTTCCTTCCAAGTTGATGATGGAAAAGTCCCCTCAAGTTGGGAGGTGATATATATATTTCACCCAAACTTAGATAAAATGTAATGTAATCATGTTGATGCACTTCCAATCTCTTTTACACGTTGAAAAAGGAAGTTGATAGAGATCGTCATTTAATTCGAATTCGACAAATTTTGATTCGATTTGATTTTATAAAGTCGGATTTTCATATTAGAATAAATATCTTTCACTCCAACTTAGATAAAATGTATATTAAGGATAAAGATAAGATGAGAAAACTTTTATCTCATTTGAATCCATGAGATATCTCTTAGTCAAATCTCATTCAAATCTTATCCCATCTCTATCTCAATCTTATCATGCATTTAAATATTTGATTTGTATTTAATATTTGATTTCACTTATCCTTGTATATTCATTTGTAAGCCTATATATAGGTCAATTGTAAACATTATCAATTATCAAATATAAAAATCCTTTACATGGTAATCAGAGCCAAGTATAATTTCTCTACTCATTTTCCCCCTCTCTTTTTCGTTCTTCTTTAAATCGGATCTCCTTTCATGGCTCTATCTTCTACTTCCAATGATCTTGTGCATCTTAGTGCACTGACCAACTTTCCAGTCAAACTTATGTCTGCCAACTTTCCTATTTGCGTCGCCAAGTGGATGCAACTCTCATTGGTTTTGGGCTTCTCGGTTATATTGATGGTTTACAACCTTCCCCATCTAAGTTTACCGATGACACGACAAAAATTGCTAATCCTGAATATCTACGATGATATCTTTGTAACACCCCGAAATATAGTTTAGTAGTATGATACTAATTAGTGGTAACTTAGTTTGATCTAAGGATGCCCCTAAACCATTTGTTTACTAATTATGTATGGGACCAAAATAAAAGAATAGAAGAATTAAGCAACCTAATTTAAAGTACTAAAAAGGAAGCTTTCCAATTTAGAAGGGTTGCATGTCAATCCACTCAAAATGTGTGGTCTTCACACATGTCACCGTGAAGGATGACATGTGGGTGGGATGATGGCCGTTTGGCTTTTGAAACACAAAGGATTCATCTTCTTCTCTAAGAAAACACCAAAATTAGAAGGAGTTTGAGTGAGAATTTTTTAGAGAGAAAGCTTAATCCGTGGGATAAATCTTGAATAGATGTCAAATTGAACTTGTTAGCAGCATAAGTAAGGTAATAACATGTTAATTCATTCAATTATATGCTTGAATTTCTGATTAGGTGATGTTGTAATTGTTTGATTCGAAATGTATACATACATTAACTTGTTGCTATGAGATTTTGGTTAAATTATGAGATTAATAACAAGAATTGAACCAGTGTGCATGTAAAGATGTTGAATTCATTGCTGGAAATTGTAGATGATAATCATGGCTCATATATATATGTGCTAGTTGTTAGAAAGAATAAGCATGTTGATGGAAATTTGTATGAAACGCTGCCTTGATAGAGTGATCGAATCTATTGATCACTAATGCCCTGTTTTGATCACATTGATAAATGAATTAAACTGACCTAAACTTGTAAGGAAATGTATATAAGCTAAATTATCATGTTAGAATCATGTCCTAATGAATTAAGAAGCTTAAAACCTAACCTAGCGTAATCTGCTCAGAAAACTCTATTCTGGATAGCAACTTTGAAAAATCACCATAAATTGTATAGGTCGAATTAATGGTTGAAATTTATATGGATTGAACCTTAATATGTCTATTTTCATCAGGAGAAAGCATAATTGAATTCTGGATTGTGAGCAGGAATCTGGAAATGAAAACCTCTGGACAGTGCAAACTGTCTAGAAATGCAATTACCCTGTCTTTGAACTAAAAACTGTATTAATTGGCAAGACATTAAAATGAAAGGTCTAAATTGTTGTAAAGAGGGTTAAATAAGCTTTCTAATGGTATAAACTAATTAAAATTTTGACGTACGAAATAAAAGTTATGCATGTTTAAGTAGTGTACAAGCTGCCTAGCAGCATCAGCCTAGGTACTTTGAGACTGTTTACAGTTTGGTAAACTGTTTTGTAACAGTTTTGGGACAGTGGTTACTGCCCTGTTTTACATGAATAGAAATATAAACAATTGAAGTCATGTATGCTAATCTATGAAAATGAATATGCTGCCAGATTCATGTATGTTAAGTACTAGTAATGTTGCCATGGTTGAATGAATATGCGAGCTTGTTTTGACATATGTATTTACTTGTGTAATGTGTTAGAACCATGAGTGAACTTGGTGGAAAAGGAAAGGGTAGAACATCTTAAAGCTAAGAACAAATGAGTGTGGATCCAAGACTAGCTAAGCTTGGAGTATTGTGAGTGTAGTTTTGTAGGGTTAAGACTTAGGTCCTAACCAAATATGCATGCTTAAATTACTTGCCATCCTTGTATTGTTTAAATAGACTTAATATAGGCTTGATCATGCACATAAAGGGAAGATTAGCTAAGCTAAACTTGTAAGTGAATAAAAGCATGAAAGTTGACTAGATAATCAAAAAGAAAAGTGAAAACAAAATTGTAAATTCTTGTTCTTGAATGTGGCTATTCGAATAGCATCATATATATGTACTTCCATGATATATGATGTGTGATCTTTGTTTCCTGAATGCTATTCATTCGAATGCATGCTTGATGCCTAAGGTAGTGTATGCTAAATGTTTACTCGATGAATGAGATGGTTATGTGAATGCTTGCTTGTATGTTCTCCATGGTCTAACATTTACTAACAAGATGTGATTCATGAATTATAAGGCATTGCTTGATCCTTGTACCTTGATTGTGATCTACTTGACTTGCTTGATGCCAAAGATGGCATGTATTCGAAATGGCTTGCTTGAATTAGCATATGTTACTTGACTTGTAAAGTATGTATGATGTTTATACATGTTAAATGTCTTGAATTGAGTATGCTAAGATTGTATTCGAATGCTGGCTTGATAATACTCTAGGATGTATGTGTCAATAGTACGAATTGAACCATGAAATAAAGACATTGCTTGTTGCCTAAGGGCATATATTCGAATACTTGCTTGAATGATAAGATAAAAAGTGAATTGAGGAGCTAAGGCTCAACTAGCCTAAGAGCTAAGCATGATATTGCTATAACTTGCTTGAATGTGATTCTTGAACACAATTATCTTGACTTGAACATGAAAGCATAAAAAAAACAAGAAACAACAACAAGCTTTAAAGTAAAATAAGAATTCTTGTGCTACAAGATATCCTCTAATGAAAGTTAAAGATTTAAAAAACTTAAGTTGCCTTAAATGGAAGTCTTTGGACACATTGGTATGATGCTTGATATTCTTGTGACTACGGTCCATGAGCCACGGCTCGGGGGACGCCCCATTACATGTAATATGTTATTGGCAACAGTAGGAGGTAACAGGGGAGTTGTACGGAGATTGGCAATAGTTGGTTGGATAGTGAGAAATATAGGATTCTTGGACCTTTATGGTCAAACACGGACTAGTGTCATCCATAACCAATTGTGATCCAAGGCAAACATGTTAAAAGAAATGAACCTTATTGAGAAATCGAATAAGAAATTCAAAAGAAAATATTAAACACTTGAATCACTTAACATGAATTCTTGAAATACTCGAATTGCTTAACATATAATGCTTGATTCTTGACATGAAATTCTTGAAATGATAATTGCCTATGCTTGGACCTTGTATTGTATGATTGTTACTTGAAAAAGATCTCGATCTTACTCGAATTAATGAGTAAGGCTCTAATGTACAACTTGTATATATAATTAATGACTATTTTTGTGTGATTAAACTATGTAACATGAGTAAGGCTGCCATGTACAACTTGTACACGCAATTAATGACTGTTTTTGTGTGATTAAACTATGTAACATGAGTAATGCTGCCTTGTCAACTTGTATATGCAATTAATGACCGTTTTTGTGAGATTAAACTATGTAACATGAGTAATGTTGCCTTGTCTACTTGTACATGCAATTAGGTACTGTTTTGATTATGTATAAACATTAGGGATTATTTTGATAGGACAAAATTGTGCATACAAGTCATAGGGACTTTTTGATTATGTATGAACATTAGGGATTATTTTGTGAGGATAAAATTGTGTATACAAGTCATAGGGACTGTTTTGACTATGTATGAACATTAGGGATTGTTTTGTGATGATAAAATGGTACATACAAGTTACATGGACTGTTTTGATTATACATGAATATTATGGACTATTTTGTGATGATAGAAATGTATAAACATGTATAATGGACAGCTAAGTAATAAGGCTTAAAAATAAGGAAAATAAACAAGCAATAAATAAGGCTTAAGGCTTACATGTTACTTGAATTGTATACTTGTACACTTGATATAATTTTACATGATATGTAAAGCTTGTTACTTGATATATGAACAATGAAATGTTTGTACTTGATACGTAAGCTATGTAATATTTGTTACTTGAGATATAAGTCATGTAAGGCTTGTTACTTGTCACGAAAGCAATGAAATACTTGTTGTTTGACATGTAAATTTGGTCTACTTGATACATGCTTGTTATGCTTGACCACTATTCAAATGGAACTAGAAATTTGATAACTTGATAACTACTTGATAAGCTTGTCATGCTACTTGATTTACTTGACAATGTGGTTACTTGACACTTGCTTGCTATGCTTGTCTTAATGATCGAATGCCTTAAGTATGGCAATACATGATTTCATGATTTTGCTTGACTTAAAATGCTATTAACCTTATTAGGTCCACTTGATTAATTCAGACTTGATTCAAGAATTGGTTAAATCTAGATGCTACCTCACTAAGTACAAATTATACTTATCACTCTTGTTTCCTTTCTTCCCAACCAACAGGTTAGGTGTTCTAAACACTTTCATGATCTCGAAGTTAGATTTCTTGAGCCTGAAGCAAGACACAAGTGGAGCTTAAGTATGAATCCATACTTGTTTTGTATTACTCCTAATTGTTGGTGGCACCTAGTCTTGTTTATAGCTAAGGCTAGTTCATGCATTTTGTATGTTTGGAACCTGGAATATAAATATGATTCAACCTCTAATGTTGTGTAAGACTATGATTCGAATGTTTACACTAAATGAACTTGTTTAGTTGAATCTACATGGAATGTTGCAAGTCTAGAATATTATAACCTACATGACCATGTCTAATTAATATAAATTGAGTATACCATTGTAACCTTGTTAATTATTGTTATAAGATATATGAGCTGCACATAATTGAGATTGAATGATACAAGTGATTCATGGTGTACTTGAGAATTGTAGTTGTTGAATGGTAAGGAATGAACCCTTACATTCTTGAATAGAGATGTTCGAATATATGTACACATAATTATTCTTAGTCAAACCTACATGAATTGGTTACATGTCTTGAATGAAACGTGATGAAATAGAGTTAAAATGAACACATACTAGTATAGGTAAGCTATTCGAATGATATGATTACATGAACTTAGATTCAAAAGTGAATAATTAAAGTGGTAACTTATAATGAATAAGAACTTGTCCATGCTTGTGTAATTGAATGTGATGTCTATGTGCCTTGCTAGTTCTCTACTCACTTAGGATAAACAATGATGAGATCAATACTTGTAGTTTAAGTGTTTTATTCGAATACCTCTTATGTATGATCATTTAATCAAGTAGTAACTAACCTTGAATGAATCTTGAAGGTAACCACTCGAATGAAGGCCTATAATGAATACGAAATATATATCCATGATTGTATGATGAAATGTTAGCTGCATATATAGGTAACTTGGAATGAAATAAACATGCTTGTTTGTTATGTAATTCGAATGTTATTTGATAAACATTAATGAAAATGATCATGGTAAACTAAATTGGTAATCTTTAATGAAACAAATGTGTGCTTGCTTGTTGATAAGATATGCTTGCTTAAGTTCCTTGCTAGTCAAGTGACTCATCTAATAGGGTTGAGTCGCGTTCTTGCTTGCATGATCAAATGTGATTGCTCAAGTTGCTTGCTTGCTAGTCACTCAACTCGTCTAATAGCGACGAGTTTGAAAAACTTTTAAATTATTCGTGTTTCTAGTGTTCCCCGTAACGCTTCTCAATCGGTTTACCTACTAAACCGGGTGGGGTGTTATAATCTTCAGATTAAATTCTTATCAGTGCTCTTCTTTGGCAAATTATGTTGTCTCCGATGCAGATCTCTTGATTTCTATTGTCAATCAATTAGGTGATGACTATCGTCCAATTGTTGCTGCCCTTCATGTACGTAACGCATCGACAACCATGCTTGAGTTGTCTGAGATCTTAACTGATCATGAGAGACTCCTTCAAGAATCTGATCAACCTACACCTTTTGCCACGGCATATTATGTGCAGCGGGCTAATTCAAATCATAGTTATTCTACCAACCATTCTCGAGGGAAGGGTGGTCGCTATGGCCATTCATTTTCTGATGGCGATCGTAGTCCTATTGCTCATTCTACTTATTCTAGAAGATAAGATGTTTTACAAGTTTTGTAATTTTCTAGGGCATGTTGTTCGAGATTGCCGTAAGCTTATTCGATTTCTTCACAACAACAACTTCTGTTAGCATCCACCTTTTGATTCACCAGTTATCAACACTACTACTAATCTTTCATCATCTGATCCTGCTCCTTGGATGTTTGATAGTGGTGTATCGCATCACACCACAATGATCACTGCGTCTCTTCAGGATATCTCATCTTATGATGGTCCTGATATAATTTATTTGGGTAATGGTAACTCTCTACCTATATCTTATATTGACAGATGTATTATTCCCACAGCCACCGAGCCTATTTCTTTCACAAATGTCTTATGTGTTCCTCAATTAAATAAAAATTTAGTGTCAGTTTCTAAATTATGTCAGACTAATCATATGTCTGTTGAATTCTTTGATTCTTATTTTCTTGTTAAGGATCAACCCACGAGAATTCCTCTTCTTCGCGACAATAAAATTGGTGGTATCTACTACGCTCCACGATTCTTTTATCTCCAAGTCAACTCTGTCAATTGCTTGACCGTGCATTAGCTGCATCACAAGTTTGGTCATCTATCCAATAAAATCTTAGCCTTTATATTACACACTAGTAATATATCTTATGACCCAACTAGTTTGACAAACTATCATTGTACTTCCTGTCTTATTAATAAGAGTCATAAATTGTCATTTGGTCAAAATACTATGTCAAGTTCTCGTCCTCTTGAATTACTTTACTCTGATGTTTGGAGCACTAAACATGTGTCTTATGATGAATGTTCATACTATGTGGTGTTTGTTGATCATTTTACCAAGTATATCTGGCTATATCTGATGAAGAAGAAATCTGATGTTGCGGCAATATTTCCTCAGTTTAAAGGGATTGTTGAAAGTTTTTTTCATCACACCATTGCCTCTATTATCTAATTGGAGGTGAGTTTGTTAAGCTCTTGCCCATTTTTTGAATTTAGACAGTATTTCCCACTTTACTTCATTGCCTCATACTTCGGAACACAATGGGACTGTTGAACGGAGACATCATCACATAGTGGAGACTGGACTCTCTCTACTTCACTTTGCATCCCTCCCAACAGAGTATTGGCCTCATGCTTTTCAAGCAGCTGCTTATCTTATTAATCGGATGCCAACACTGATACTAGATAATGTGTCGCCCTATCTTTTGCTTCATCAACAAGCACATAACTATGACAAACTTCAACCATTCGGATGCTTGTGCTTTCCTTGGCTGCGACCATACATGAAGCATAAACTTGAGCCACAGTTCGTTGAATGTATTTTCCTTAGATACCCTGTGACGCGGTCTGCTTATAAATGCATGAAGCTGACCACTAACAGAATATATGTCTCTCTCATGTTCGGTTTGTTCCTCACATATTTCCTTTTTGCTACACGTTGTGTCCTTCTTGTGCCACAGTAACCTGATGCTTCATTGCCTACTATGTCACGACAACCTGGTGCTTCATTGCCTACTATGCCACGACAACATGATGCTTCATTGTCTAATATGCCACGACGACCTGATGATTCTATTGCCACACCAGTTTCCTTGGCTAACCTGCCACGACAACCTAATGATCTCATTGCCACACCAATTCCCTTAGTTGATCTGCCACAACAAGTTGTCTCCCCTAACTTGCCCTGGCAAGATGTCTGCCCTAAATTGCCCTAGCAAGATGTCTCATCTGACTTGCCACAACATAATCCTCCGCAACATTGAATTCACCGACCAAATTTGAGGTTCTATGGTCTTTCATTTGTTAATGCTACTACATGTCATCCTTTGCCTTCCACAATAGAGCCAAAGACTATTACTCAAACTCTTAAAGATCCATTATGGAGACAAGCCATGGATGCTGAGTTTAATGCCTTGTTACGCAACCATACATGAGATCTTGTTCCACGGTCTACATAATCTGTCGTAGGGTACAAATGGGTGTTTCATGTGAAACGTCGTGTTGATGGCTCTGTTGATCGATACATAGCTCGATTGGTAGTAAAAGGGCATTCTCAAGAAGCTGGACGTGACTATTTTGAGACTTTTAGTCATGTGATGAAACATGTTATGGTGCGTATTATTTTCACTCTTGCCCTCCATCATGCATGACCCATCAAGCAACTTGACATTAACAATGCATTCTTAAATGGAACCTTACATGAGGAAGTTTATCTAGAACAACCTTCAGGGTATGTTGACACTACTAAATCATCTCATATTTCTTGGTTGCGTAAAGCCTTGTATGGTCTCAAGCAAGCCCCGAGGGCATGGTATATTGAACTCTCTCAATTTCTCATTCACTTTGGTTTTACGAAATCAAAGGTTGATGTCTCTCTCTTCATCTATAATGCAAATGAAGTTATTTTATATTTTCTAGTCTATGTGGATGGTATTGTGCTTACTGGTAATAACACTGAATTTATTGCTCATTTCACCAACATATTATCTATGAAGTTTGCTTTGAAGGATATGAGTTTGCTCAGCCATTTTCTTGGCATTGAGGCTATTTCTACTCCTACTTGGTTGTTTCTATCTCAGGCGCAATTATTTCTGACATCTTGACTCAGTTTCAGATGGAAAATGCCAAGGTAATTTCCACACCTATGTCATCTTTCGACAAGCTACCTTCATCGGAGCCATCCACGACACTTGATATTTTTGGGTATCATCGGTTACTTGGTCTCTTTCAGTATCTCACACTTACTCGTCCTGATATTTCTTTTACCGTGAATCGTCTGTCGCAATACATGCATGGTCCTTCACTTGAACATTGGACAATGGCTAAGCGCATCCCGCGTTATCTCAAAAGAACATTATGCTATGGAATTGTTTTTCGTTCGACATCTTTCCTTCATCTCACCGCCTTTGCCGATGCAGACTGGGGAGGATCCTCTACGGAAAAAAGATCCACTAACGGATATGCTATTTATCTTGGATCTAACCTTATTTCTTGGAAGTTAGCTCGTTAAAAACTGTTTCTCGTTCCACCACAAAAGCTGAATATCGTGTCGTGGCAAATGCATCTGCTGAAGTGCTTTGGGTCCAACATCTTCTTCAAGAAATTGTCGTGGCATTACCAAAACCACCATCTATCTTCTGCGACAATCTCAGTGCCACATATGTTTGCAAAAATCTAGTTTTTCATTCTCGTATGAAGCATCTTGCCCTTGATTACTTCTTTGTTCGTGATTTAGTTGCTGTGGGTTCCCTACTTGTTCAACACATTCCATCCAAAGCTCAGATTGCGGACACGTTCACCAAACTGCTTGGTCATAATCTCTTCATCCATTTTCGGTCCAAGATTGGAGTCTCCGATAGATCCTCTATCTTGTGGAGGCGTATTAAGGATAAAGATAAGATGAGATAACTTTTATCTCATTCAAATTCATGAGATATCTTTTAGTCAAATCTCATTCAAATCCTATCCTATCTTATCCTATCTATATTTCAATCTTATCTTGTATTTAAATATTTAATTTGTATGTAATATTTGATTTCCCTTATCATTGTATATTCATTTGTAAGCCTATATATAGGTCAATTGTAAATATTATCAAATATACAAATTCTTTACGATGTAATCATGTTGATGCACTTCTAGCCTCTTGTATCTCGGATACCATGTTGAAATTAGGAGTGATCAGAAAAGATGATGATGATGAATGAAGGTAAAAAAAATAAGTCTATGAAAAAATTATTTCATTTATCTAAAAATAAAGTATAGTCAATAAGCATCACACATAATCTTATTAATTAGCTAACCTTATAGCTCTCTTGAAACTAACTACGCTATCTAATTAACTACCTCTGACTAATTACAACCGCTAATCCTCGACTAATAATTACACGATAAACATTTAATTCCTTAAATATGTTTGACAAAAAAGTGTCCCAATAATGGTAGTATAAATTATGATCACACATGAATTGGTGAAAACCTTTTGTTTTCACAATCGCCTTAATTTTAGGGTTTAGAGATTTTTAGTATATGAGTTTAAATTTTAAAGTTTATGGTTAGAATTTAAGGTTAGAATTTAAGGGTTAGGGTTATAATTTAGGTTTTAGGATGATAATATGGTTATGGATTTAGGTTTTAACCTATAAACCCTAAATTTTGACCATAAACCTAAAATTCTATCAACAACCCCTAAATTCAAAAGTACCACACTTAAACCATTAAACTCTACAAGCTACAACTAAGGCGCTTGTGTAAACAAAGTTTTCACGAACGTTTGTGCATAGAATAATTACCCTATGGATTATTAGAATTTAATGTTTAAGGTTAGAATTTAAGATTTAAGGTTATAGTTTAGGTTTTAGAATAATATGGTTAGGTTTAGGTTTTAACCTATAAACCCTAAATTTTGACCATAAACTTAAAATTTTATCAACAACCCCTAAATTCAAAACTACCACATTTAAACCATTAAACCCTACAAACTATAACTAAAACGCTTGTATAAATAAAGTTTTCACGAGCGTTTGTGCATAGAATAATTACCCTATGGATTATTATATATAAAAATATAACCACTCGTGTAATTCCTCAATTTTGAATCCTTTTGAAAAGCTCCGATTACACTCTATTCAGTAGGAAAAATTAATTACAATAATCATCTAAATATACCTATCCACGCTTATATATAAACTTATACCTGAATCTAATTATTGGATAATTTACCACATACAACTTAATAAAATATTAGTAAAGGTATACCAGATGTTACTGAATTATGTTCAAATAATGGTTTTGCTCATTAAACTTTTAAACGGTACAAAATGGTCACCAATTTATCGAATTTTATTATCATTATAACGTTGCAGTGATCATTTTTATAACAGTTCGATAAATTTAAATAATCATTTTATAACTTTTAAAAAGTTTACTAACTAAAACAATTATGTAAATATAGTTTTTTATTAAATAAAGAGATAATATTCTCATATCAAGATTCGAACTCATACAAAATGAAACAGTTGAACATCTTTTAGCCACTAGATCAATTAGTAAATCTCTATGTAAATATAGTTTAATGAGCTCGATTGTACTTTACCCTAAAATATTGCATGCAGTGCAGTCAATACCAGAGCAGGGTGGGGATGAGAAAATGAAAGCAATCTTTTTAAAAGAAAACGCAAAAAACCCAAACAGAAGTGTGGAAGAATGATGTTTGACGGCATTTCTGAGTCATAATCCAACCTCTCTTTTTTTATCATAAAGCTCAAGGCCAATTAGTTATTGAGCTGTCATTTCAGGCCAATCTAGATGGAGTTTTTCCCAATATCAGAAATCTTTCATATTTTAAATTTGGGCCGGGCTGTAATTTTATCAAAGAAAAGAAGTCCCAAGTTGATTCTATTACTGTATTTCAGCCCCGTTTGCACTGATTGTGTGATATTGAATTTTTTTATTAAATAGAGATATTATATTCTCATGATGAAATTTGAATTTATATAAAATGAAATATTATAAGTATCTTTAATTATATGGTCAATTAATAGATTTTATGTTTCATATTAGATTTTTGTTGCGAAGTGATAAGTTAAATAGCAATATTTTTTTTACAAATCTTAATTCTAATCTTCTTAATCCTACTTAAGGGGAAGGGGTAGGGAACCTTAGGAGAAGGAAAGGGACGCTCTTAAATCTTAATGAGTTTGGAACTCATGACTTAAAGGAATGTGAGGAACAAAGATGAGTAGTTTGACCAACCAACCAAATATGTTTTTTCTAATAATTAATTGCAATTGCTGAATTTTAAAATATAAATATATTTTTGAGATTTTGGCTTTTAGACAAATTGATCTTTGATAATTATCCGCTTGGTTGTCAATATTTTTTTTTTTGAATAGCCTAAAGATAGTTATAAAATAATATCTATTCACATATATTTTTAAACCTTTGATAGGGTGGTTACAAGATGTATTTTAAGATAAAAAACAATTATTTTGAGATAAATGTTTCATATTTATTATTATTAATTTAAAAAGATTATTATCTTGGCGTGTTGGACTATTAATTTTAGATTTTGCATACCAAATATTATATAGAGTATAAATGATTTTGCATAATAGAGATTTAAGCGATAGTTACGACATGATACTACTAATATCTTATGATTTTGGTTACTTATATTTATTGTTTATATTCATCTTAATCGAATATAAATTAGAAAATACTTTGATATACAAACCGTAAATTTTAATTTATATAATTTTTAAAATTTTATCATTTAGAGCTTAGGGGTTTAGTGTGTAGGAGGTAGAATTTAAGGTTTATGGTTAGAATTTAGAGCTTAGGGTTCAGGGTGCTAGGGTTTGAAATTTATATTTTAAATTTTATAGAATGGTTGTGTAAATTTCTTTTACGCGGCTTGTGTATCAAAATATAACTCATATAAATTTAGGGTTATATTTTGATACACAAGTTGTGTAAAAAAAATTATACAACCCTTCATATTTAAGCTATAAAATCTAAAACATAAATCTCTAGCCCTAAAACCTGAACCATAAATCTTAAATTCTAATCATAAATCTTAAATTCTATACCATGCAACCTAAACACTAAACCACAACCTAAATCTCTAAACCCTAAAATTAAGAGGCTTGTGTATCAAAGTATTTTCTATAAATTTATGGGTTATTTTTTGATACACAAGTTGTGTGAAAAAATTACACAACCCTTCATATTTAAGCTATAAAATCTAAATATAAATCTCTAGCCCTAACACCCTAACACCTAAACCTTAAACCCTAAACTTTAAATTATAACCATAAACCTTAAATTCTACACCCTACACTCTAACCCCATAAACCCTAAACTACAACCTAAATCACTAAACTCTAAAATAAAAAAAATTGTGTATCAATAATTTATATAATCTTGTGTATCAAAATATTTTCCTAAATTTATAGATACATTCTCAATATAAAAATCACATCGGTTATAATCTTAATTTTATTTTTTTCTCGATCTTTGCTAACAAGGGCCTGGTATTGTGTAAAGGTTGAGGTTTTAAGAACATTGAGATTCTATATTTGAGTCGCATTATGTGTCCATATCATGCGAAAGTTCTCAATTAATATATTATTCTGATTCAAAACTCAGTATGTGTACAAAGTTATCAATACGATCGTATATTATGCTTTATAATAATTAATTTTGATATAAATATATACTATTTTGTAATTACATTAGACTATTTAAAAAATAATTGATTTTAATTATAATTTTTCAAAAATTTATTTTGGTGTCCTTATTTATGTCATATCATTAAAAATAGGTTTAGGGTTTAAAATTATTGTTTAAAGTTATGACTTAAGGTTAGAGTTTAGAGCATTGAGTGTAGAATGTATTTGTTAGGGTTTAAAATTTTAAAATTTAGGCGTAAAGTCTATAATTTTATTTTTTTAATATTAAAACACGAAAAAATAAAAAAAAAGACAGATTTTTATCCGATTGATGACATCTATTCGAATATTAATTTATAAGTAAATTGTTGTTGTTTTCTTGTGTTTTTTTACTACTCTTTGTACTTTTCTCTACTAAAAATTGAAGACCCGGACTCCAAAGCCGGCCGCGGTTGATTGGCCACTTTATAATAATAGTATACCCTCCGACTGAGTAATTCCAAGAAACGCCCATCATTTTTTTCCATTTACTTTTTAAAAACCATTTTGATTCAATCCCCATGTCAAAGCAATTCCAAAAAAAATATTGCTTGAATCATGCATTTGACAAAGTCCTTCCAACTCCATCTACCCATTGGGCACATATATCTTTTAATTCCGATATGCCTTAGGATTTCATTTGTATGTGTATACACACACATATGCAGCTTGCAGTACTCGTCCAATAAAAAGTTTGAAAAATCAATAAACAGAATTTAAATGCCGGCAGTGGCAGTAGCAGCCCTTTGCACTGCATGCTCAACCTGAAATTATCCTATGTTATAGGGTGTTTATAACCGGCTCAATGGTACCTAATTGCCTAATAAGTTCAATATTACTATCATAGCATTACTATATTTCACCCTTCTTTCTTTTTCTTTTACCAGATATTATAAGTTTATTGGGCCTCTGAGTTTTGAGTACTTATTGGGCAAGTTATGAGTAATCGGATATATATTGTGTCGATCTTTTTCACCGTATATGAGATTTGAGGAAAAATTAGTCGAATCAATCCGATCTCTCAGTGCTTGGGTCAACTCTTTGCAAATTACCCAAACCATCTCAAATGGATTGAGATTGTCTACTCAAATAATGAATCTCCCCTATATTCTCTCAATCTTCATTGCTCAGCAAGCAAAATCTGTTTTGGTGTAATGATAAATTTAGTCCACATTATAACTATGCACTTGTACATGTGTTCTTCATTATAATTTTCTATTTTTAAAATACTTTTATAATTTTAAAATTATTTATTAGTGATATAAAAAAATAGTGTCATGTCAACATGAAGTACATATATAATTATACTTACTTTTTGTCGAAACCATAAAAGTTTTAATATATTAATTGAGGGCTAAATATATTATGCCTTTTCTTTCGAAAATAGGTTTATAACAAGTCAAAAGACTCGATATTGGCTGGCTACCTTTATAGCTTGATTATTTAGTATAATAACTCCCGCCACAAGTTCATTATAAATAGCAGCAGCCATCATCATTTTCAAGCACACAACTAGACAACGAATATGGAATCCTCTTCTCTTATTCCCTTCTCATTGATCTTGTGCTTTACCATACTATCCTTCTGGTCGAACGGAGTCGAGACTCGAAGGATCTCATCCATATCTAATTTGATCAGTGAAGATCTGTATAATTCCTTTTTTCTGCACAAGGATGATAATGCATGCCCTGCAAGGAACTTCTACACTTACGAATCTTTCATTCAAGCCGCAAAATGCTTCCCCAAGTTCGGTAAGAGGGGGGATTCAGCTACCCGGAAGCGCGAAATCGCGGCTTTTCTAGCTCAAATATCACACGAGACCACCGGCGGATGGGCCACGGCACCCGACGGACCGTACTCTTGGGGTTTGTGCTACAAAGAGGAAATCAATCCTCAGAGTATCTACTGTGACGCTAACAACACACAATGGCCTTGCTTCCCTGGGAAATCGTACCATGGAAGAGGCCCCATTCAACTATCCTGGTAAGTGGTAATAATAGTAATGTTACTAGTTATTACATTACTTTTTATGTCTTTTTTATTGCATTAACTGAATGGGGTTCATGTTTTTGTTAACAGGAATTACAATTATGGACCAGCTGGGAGTGCATTGGGTTTTGACGGGCTAAGGAACCCTGAAATCGTAGCCAACAACTCGTTGATCGCATACAAAACCGCGCTTTGGTTCTGGATGACCGAGCAGGCGCCGAAGCGGTCTTGCCACGATGTCATGGTCAGTAAATACGTCCTGACGGAAGCCGACTTGGCGGCTAATCGGATGGCGGGGTATGGTTTGGTAACCAACATAATCAACGGTGCGCTAGAGTGCGGAATACCCAACGATGCACGTGTAAATGATAGAATCGGATT
Organism: Hibiscus mutabilis; assembly: GCA_019671005.1. NCBI lineage: Eukaryota > Viridiplantae > Streptophyta > Magnoliopsida > Malvales > Malvaceae > Hibiscus > Hibiscus mutabilis. The sequence goes on along the minus strand of CM033718.1, from coordinate 8,634,104 downwards.
CTTTCAGAGATATGCAGGGTTGTTTAACGTTGATACAGGACCTAACCTGGACTGTGCAAATCAAAAGCCGTTTTAAGTAACTAAAAGGGTTTTCCTAACTTTGTTTTCTTGTTATTGGATTAAACAGGGAATTGCTTGTTTGTTATGAATCTTGTGATGCAATTGTGATTTCTATAATAAAAATAGTGTTTCTCTCTCAATGGAATTTTCTGTTTGGTTATGTTCCATGCTTGATTCTCGGTGAGATGTGGTTATTAGAATAGTCTAAGATATTATCTTAATACCCATTCCTTGGTTCTAACCAGAAAAGGTCGAAGCATAAGCTGACGTTGTCTTTGGAATCAGCCAATTTATTTGGTCCAGCCGCAGACGATGTTTTCGTAGATTTTCACTGGTTCATGCTATTTCTAAACTTCGAGAAAGGTCCTGGATAACAGAGCTTCAATGGATCCCTCATGAACGCAACATGGTTGCCGATAAACTTGCCGAGATGGCAGTCCCTTCACATTTTCAAGTTACTACTTATGACTCTGTTCCTTTTGTTGTTAGGCCTCTAGTTGATCGGGACACTTTTGGTCCCCGTATTGTAGACCAATTACCACATAATCCCAAGACTTAGGCCGTTATCATTAAAAAAAAAAAGGGATTGCCATTAAGAATGATATTGCAACATGATATATAAATAAAAAATTCCTCAAGCAATCAAGGAACTAACAACAAAACCCTGCCCGTCTTTTTAGCTGAAGAGATGCTACCCAGCAATAGATTTCTACATTTGCAGCCTGGCAACTTGTATTCCGATATTAATTGTATGCGTATTGTGACAGGAATTCCTTCACTTCGGCTGCAACCTCGTAAGCTCCTTCCACACATCGTCCTAATGCCACACCAGATACATAGTTGCCCCCAAGAAACAGGCCATGGAACCCGGAATCCCTGAGAGCAGTTTTTGCAGTATCAAGGAGATCCAAATGACCAACTAAGAACTGTGGAATGGCTTTTGGCCATACACTCACACCCAAAAGAAAAGGATCCTTTGCATTAGGATTTACAAGCATTTTTCTCAAATCACGATCAACTGCTTCTACAAGTTCCCCTTCGGTCTAAAGAAGAAAAAACAGCATCAATCAGAATATAAAAATATAATCATATTAAGGGGAAAAGAACTTCAAAGAATATGTTTCTAGTCTCTAGAATTAGAAAAATGTGCATAATACATATCAAAAGAAAAAAGAAGAGCAGCTCTTGATCAGAATCATGAAAATATTTAGATGGTCTACAGAGTCCTAAAACAAGCCAATTCATTTCAGCAATGAATTCCAAATCACGGAAAGCATTATTTTTAGGTTCATGTAACAAATCATGGTTGTGATATAAGTTGGACCTGTCAATGATCTTGACCATCTTATATCAAACGCTTGCTGGAAGACTAGTTAGTCCTTGATCATACAGGTTCTTTATTCTCTAGAGGGACTACAACTAGAAATTGTTTTTCTGCATATAGAGCACGAGACCATCTACGTCTACCATAATGTGTCCTTATACATAACTGCATTTTCCTTAAAAATAGAACAAATTCTATATCTTAAAAGATGTCTACCTTGGACAAAATTCCAGGGTTGGTAGCTCCTCCAATGTAGTTCAAGAGCAATACCCTGCCAGGTGGAGCACGGTTGGGGAAAAGTGATGAACTGTATATAGTCCCTGCAAGTTTTTTGTTAATCAATCAAATTTCTCAATGCAAACTTTTACTGCAAACAACGTTCGGCATAATACTAGGCTACCTTACTTTCAGGAATTATGGAGTTACCTAAAGTTTCAATTCCTTGGCTGCAAGGGTGCAACTGGCCAAACCCTTTAAGTTCACCATCGATCAAGCGATCTTTTCGAATAGCTTCTTTTGGATATGAGATTGTGACTGACGCCACTGGAGGGTAATAAAATTGTGATAATACAGCTGCAGTCTACATAGAGAATGCAAAAATGGATAAAAGACTGAAGTAACAGTAAAATTCTAAACTAAATTAGAAAAGAACAAGAACATGGCCTCAATAACTCTTTTAGGCAATCATTTCCTTCAGGCATTTTCCCCTTGTTGGTAAAAGTATTTTTTAAGGCATGAATACATATTACCAGTATACCAGGAAAGTCTCAGAGATCCACCAACAAAAAGCGCATACATAGAACATTTCTAAAGAAACAGGGCTCGCATAAAGCTGAATATCTAAAACCCTGCTGGCAGACCACATAAAAGATGCACAATTCAGCAGTCCAAAGGAGGCCAAGAGTGCATTATATCAAAATTGGGAGAAGTATATACTTCATTCAGAATCCAAAATTTTAAACACACACATGTATCTAAATGCGAGCATATAGACAGAGACATCTAAACCTACTTTTTGATAATTTAGCATCTTAGACAGAGGAACATAAAGGAGTGAACCTTCTATGCTAGATATTAACCACGTTCATAAAACAATGTCTAGCAAGGAACAGGAAGATATTGAACCATACCGAGAGAGGATGCAACAAGTTACTGGCAACATGGGATGGAATGGTCATGACAACACTTCTACTCTGAAGAGAGACCACTCCTTCTGGTGTTTCATACGTCAAGCTATACCCTCCATTTCCCAATTTGGTAATACTGGAGAGCTTCCACGATAACTTTACATTGCTACCCAAACTGCCAAGTCAAGAAAACTAATTGGGATCCTGACTCCTGAAACATAAAGATGGGCCTAGAAGCACGTTGACAATTGACACTTTAGAACCACCACAGAGGCTAAATCATAATTAGAATGGTGACAGGGCTACCTAGTAGCAATTGCCTCAGGCAGCATGGCAAGTCCCTTCCTAAAAGATCCATCTGTTTGGCCCTTGGGCTTTGGTAGACGCCTGTAAGATAACCAATCAGCGCGATGAAATTAAACATCATGAAATAATCACATAAGAAGCCTCAGTATGTTCATAATTACGGGTCTCTGGGTGGCTTAGGTGTCTTATTTCTCTCCTGGATTGTCTTGAAAGTGCCACCGATGATGGTACCACCAATCTCTTCAAGCTTCCATACTCGTCCAAATGCTGCTTTCATGCTTAACTTTGATGGAAACCCAGCATAAACACCTGCAGCAATAATAACTATTCAGGTAACAATTATGAATTGATTAAAAGAAAGAAAAAAAAAAGAATTCAAATTTCAGTTCTAAGGTTCGAGAACCTATAAATTGAAATTTGCTAAATTTCAAGAAAGTGGTTCATTGCAAAATGAGACAAATGAAACAAACCAAAAAAAGACAACGATTATCAGCACCTGAACAAAAGGGTTCAATCAAGCGTTCAAAAACCTCAGCACCAAGATTACGACGCACAAACTCCTCCACTGATTCTTCATGACCCTGTCACCTTTGCCAAAAGTCTACCACATGAGAAACTTCAACATATAAAAAACAGTGTGCAGATACACGAATGCCACACACTTCTGATGTATAACCAAACAAATGAAAAAACTTATAAGATAGTGAAAAGAACAAACTGGAGGAGGAGGCCGAATGCCGATAGCACCAAATCCAGCCCTAAGTTTTCCACCAATACTCATCAAATAAAAAAACGGTAAGTCGGTTGGCTTGGCAGGTACAGGCCTTAGTTTCCCATTCCATAGTACAAATCGCGGCGCATCAGGGTCACCTAAAACTAAATCGTCCTTCAATCCGCTATCCACCTATAACAATAAGCACACATTCATATGGACAGTATTGGACACTAGCATAATTAGTAAACCTGGAATTCCTGGTGCAATGAGGAAAAATTGAACAGCAAAAATTAATTACAATATATGTAATTCAACAAAATGCGAATTAAGAGAAACCTACCGCCATGGTCAGAATAGGATCGGACGGCTGGAAGCTGTTGGGTCCTTCTTCCCACAGATACTCATCTCTCTCAACGGTAGTGATGTTGCCACCGACTCTGTCTCTGGCTTCCGTCACAATCACATTGGAAACGACATCCCGGTGCTTGGTGGCGAGAGCTTGAGCAATGCATAGTCCACTGATACCACCTCCTACGATCACGCAATCCGCGACGGATGATTCTCCACCTTCGATTTTTTAAGAGGAAATTGTGGGGCCCTCAGCGATGGAGCATCGGAGCTTGAAAGGTTTATGCGAGCAGGGCGGAAGCTGGCGGTTGGGTTTGGAGAAAGGGGAAACGGAGGGCGACGACGGGAGAAGAGAAATGTCCATTAGAGCTGCCATGATTGCATCGAGAAGGAAGAGAAATGGCCGTAGTTAAAATAACGTGCGATTGAAAGTTGAAAGTACGGCTTTGGCGAGATTATGCTATCTTCAAGAGGACAAATCTAGTGTGATTACTCACACGTCTGAGTTGGTTCGGTTTTAGCTTTTTACTCTACTTTCTTTTTTGTAAACTGATCCATATGATATTAATTAAATTAAGCTTAACTGTTAAATGGATGTCTAAATTATGTCATTTTTTAGTTAGATGTACAAACTATTTTTTGGGATAAATAATTGCCTAACGTTTTATTCTGTGACTCATTTAAGGTTCTCTGTTAATTTTCATCATCTCCTGAAAATTCTAAATTATATTAAAAATAAATAAAATTACTTAATTTTCAAAAAATCTCTAAGTTTTCCAAATTTCACAAAACAACCTCCAAATTCCAAAATCACTAACTCCCCAAAACCTAAATCCCGGTTTGGGCCGATTCCGCCACCGACCACCACATCAGTCGTCGGACCATCACGACCATTTTTTCACCATCTCGTCGCCGAAAATCGACAGACGCCGTGCAAACGCTGAAATTGCTGAATGGTTCCTTCGAACAATTCGTGATGAATGACGACAAGACGGACGATGAACAACGTGTGAGTTGTTTGGGGAGGGGAGGACACTTCATTTCGTAGATAGCAAAGAGGCCAACGTCGGCGGGAGTAGTCGGATTTGGGGGTTAGGGATTTGGGGACTATTTTGGGAATATTTAAAAATTTCAAGATATATTTTTATTTTTATTTTGTTTTATTAAGTTTATTTATTTTTAATGTAATTTTGGAATTTTCAGACACGTGTCCTTTAACAGTGAGAATTAACGGAGAACCTTAAATGGGTCACAGAATGAAATGTTAGACACCTATTTGGCCCAAAAAAATAGTTTGAACACCTAACTGGAAAGAATGGCATAGTTTGGGCACCTATTTGCCTATTAAGCAATTAAATTACACTTCAAAATTGCAGTGTGATTATGGATGTAAATGAACATAGTGTTCGATGAATTGTTAGTGAATCGTTCGTATAATGTTCATTTATTAAGCTAAATAAATGATTATGTACAAATTTTTATGTTCGTTTAATAAATGAACGAACATGAACAAATGTTTGTTCAGTTTGTTTATGTTCACAAACAAACTTGTTTATTAACTTGTTTACATGGTTCCCTTTTCTTTTTTTTAGATTTTAAATATTGGTGAAGGTATAAACTAAATTGAACACATGGTGAACTTTGGAGTTCAAACTGTGAAAACCTAAAGAACTTAAGAACTAATGTTGTAATTTCACCGTTTTGGTGAAAATATAAACGAATATATTAGCGGACATATAAACGGACATGTTAATGAACGCTAAAAAAATGAACACGAACACCTTCGTAAATAAATAAATGAATACGATATTAAAATTTTGGGTAAAGTACACAAATGGTCACTAAACTATTCATAAAAATACAAAATGGTCACCGAACTTTCAAAAGTTACATAATGGGCATTAAACTTTAGTTTTTGTTAAAAAAATAGTCACTGAGCCGTTAACTGTCGTTAGTTGAGAGACGTGACAGTTACGAAATTTATATAATAATATATTTATTCCTCAAGATTTACACATTCAATCAATTTAGACATTAATAATGAAGGTTAAATTAGGAATAAATTGATTGAATATGTCAATATGGAGGACTAAATGTCATATCATTCAAATTTCTGTAACTGTCACATTACCCAATTAACGACAGTTAATGACTGAATGACCATTTTGTAACAAAAACTAAAGTTTGATGCCCATTATGTAACATTTGAAAGTTTGGTGGTCATTTTGTATTTTTAGGGATAATTTAGTGACCATTTGTGTTATTTACCCTAAAAATTCAAACAAATACAAATCGAACATGAAAAACTTCAAAAATAAATAAACATATACAAACAAAACCTTGCTCATCCAAACTCGTTTCATTTACACACTTGCATATAATACATAAATTAGGATGTAAATTTTGATATAATTGTGAATACAAACATTGAAATTAAATTTTTTTCATGGAAATAAAAAGGAAACAAGATAAATTGGAATTTTATTAGGCTTAATAGGCAAATAGGTGTTCAAACTATGCCATTTTTTCCAGTTAGGTGCTTAAACTAATTTTTGGGCCAAATATGTGCATAACGTTTCATTCCATGACCTATTTAAGGTTCTTCGTTAATTCCCACCGTTAAAGAACACGTGTCATCTCCTGAAAATTCTAAAATTATATTAAAAATAAATAAAATTAATAAAACAAAATAAAAATAAAAATATATCCTAAAATTTTCAAATAGTCCCAAAATCCTTAAACCCCCAAATTCGACTACTCCCACCGGCTTTGGCCGTGTTGCCAGCGAAAGAATGAAGCGCCCTCCCTTCGCCTAACAACGTAAACGTTGTTCGTGTCCATCTTGTTGTTGTTCATCGCAAATCGCTCGAAGAAACCATTCGACAATTTCGATGTTTCGCACGACGTCAGTTGATTTCCGGCGACGAAGTGGTAGAGAAAATAATCGCGATGGTCCGACAACCGATATGGTGGACGTGGCGTGACAATCTGCGTCCAAATCGGCCCAAATCGAGATTTAGGTTTTGGGGAGATAAGGATTTTGGAATTTGGGTTGTTTTGTGAAATCCAGAAAACTTAGAGATTTTCTAAAAATTAAGTAATTTTATTTATTTTTAATATAATTTTAGAATTTTTAGGAGGTAATACGTATCATTTAACGGCAGAAATTAACACAGAAAACTTTAAATAGGTCACGAAATAAAACGTTAAACAACTATTTGGCCCAAAAAATAGTTTGGACACCTAACTAAAAAAAATTACACGTAAATAATAAAAGGATTTAGGGGAATTAGAGACAATTGATTGAATTGAGAAACATGCGCATTACGCACCATGCATCCGATAACACTTTCGAGTACGTTTCAATTTTGGAGTTTCCAGCTTCAAGCTGCTCACAACAGGTTTCTCTTTTCCCGCTTCTTTTTTCCCCCTCCCAAGTTCCAATACGAGAATCACTTTGCTAGTCTACTTTTTCTCTTCAATTCTTTCGTTCAAAATCGCCGAGCAAAACCGAAAATCCAGGGCTCTTTAATTATCAGGTGAAAGGTGACTCGTTAGAAACTATGTTTCTCTCATTTTCAATTTATCCTCGAATGAATCGGATGTCTATCTAAAATGTTATTTCGTGTTTTCTTTTAGATCTAAATATAAACATACTGTGAATTTATGGCGTCGCTTTCTTATTTTCGTGTTTTTGAGCTTCAAGTTTCTCGTGGACTTCATACTTTTGACCTTTCTTTAGCTGTTTAGATTAAAATTTATACTATTATTGACGGCTTTTCTTGTGATTGTTAAAATTCAGGGTTGAATACTTTGCGTTTCATATTTTTCTGGATGTAGCATGGGATCGTCGATTTTGAGCTTAATATTTATTATATTTTTGTGATTTCCTATGAGATCTGATGATTTGGTGCTTCTTCATTTGTTTTAGGATTTGTTTGGTTGGTGGGAAACAATAAAATCGGAGAAAAAAGAGTTAAAAAATTGAAATCTCTTGAGAAAGTAGAGAGGTCTCCTAAGATTATATCTCGGACTGACTTGAACTATGAATTTGCGTTTTGCATTTCCCCAGTAACCAAACAGAGTTTTAGACGTGTACATTTCTCTATTTGGTTATTCTTTTAAACTTCAACTGTTCTCTCTACAGGTTGCTTCTAGTAGCAGTGTCTGAATTGTGCATTTCAAGATAAAATCGCGAGAAAGGAAGTAGACGTGAGGCAAAGCGTACGAGAAGCAAGAAGGAGAAAATACAAGTTTAAGATGGAATTCGTCTGCCGCTAATTATGCCTCTTTTAGTATCTCACTTTAAAATAGTAAGTTTAGGGTATAGGGCTTTGGGTATTAAAGTTAGAGGTAAGAAATTAGTAACGTGTATTTTTTAAGATGTAAGGTTTAAGACGTAAAAATTAGAGTTAAAGTTTAAAATTTAATTTTTAAGAGTTTTTTTTAATGTGGAGCATATAGGGGGACGGGGGAGAAATTTTTTTCCTCAAGTTTCTTAAGCTTAATTTTCCCTGTATTGAAACATCTTGCCCTTTTCTTGCTCCAAGAGTTTGTACTCAATTACTTGTTATTTGCATTTTTTGTTGCTAGCATGGCCTGCTTAGCATAAGTTTTGCTGGATAACATATTAATTTTATAACGTATGGTATTTTATTAAAGTAGTATGTGGTGGCACTTAAAAGCAATTAATTAGTTTTGCAGTTCTATTCAGTTATGTTCTTTGTTTATCATGAGTAGATTATTTTCTGGTTATTGCAATTTGTAGGTCTTGTTTTCGTGGAAAATCTTAGTTACTTAACTTTGACACTTTTGAATAGGTTTATACTTTTATAGAGAAAAATTAATAGCAGTTAACAGGTATTCTTGTTACTGCATTGCGATTCCACTAACTTATTGCAGCTCAAGTAACTGAGAAATTTAAGGTGCGCTTGGTTTTAGAGAATAAAGTCAATTTTTATTTTTATTTTTTTGGAAAATGAAAAATAATAAAGAAAATGTGTTTGATCGTAAAAATAGAAAATGATTTTTAAGAAATAAAAACAAAAATAAGTGAAAATTTTAAAACAATAAAAGATATTTTTATTGTTTTATCTGAAAATGTTTTAGAAAAATAGAAAATATGAAGACAATGGATTTTTAATTTTAATCCGGGTTCAAATCTTTCTAATGTCATTTTTTAAAATTTTGGTTTATTTACTCGTATTTTATTTATTATTATAATAATATTTTCTAACTATATTTTATTTTAATTATTTAATAATTATTATTTGTATTTCTATTTTGAAAAGCTATATACCAAACACATTTTCACTATTTTCATTTTTGAAAATAACTTTCATCTCTATTAACTAAACACGATTTCTAATTTTTAAAAAACTCAAAATAAAAATTATTTTTTGAAAATGAAAATAGAAAACATTTTTGATCAAGTCGAGTCAAAAAATTTTGAGTTATTCGAGTTGAAGCATTATATTTTATGACTCAAATTTTATTTAAAATTTTTTGATTCGAGTCGAGTTTTCGAGTTCCTATAAAAATTTAGTTGTAATTATTTATTATGTTATAGTACAATTTGATTTCAATTTAAACGACTTTCTCTAATCATACAAAATATGCATATATATTTTATCATAATTTTTCATATGTGACATATATTTCTTTATATTTCTTTATATTGGTATATATATCAGGAAAAATTGAGGGACTCTACTTGAACTTAAAAACCAATCTACTAATTATTAAAAATTTCGAGTTATTTGAATTTTCATTTTACAACTCAAACTTTATTTAAAATTTTTTCGAGTCGAGTCAGAACGAATCGAGATTTTTCGTTTTGAGTCCAGTCGAAAATTTTAGTTTTTTCGTATCGAGTCGAGTTTTGCTCGCCCCTGCTTAATAAGAAAAATTGTGACTCCATTTGCTTCATAAGGAGAGACATGCTTTCATTGTTTGTCGCTTTGTGTTCAATGAATTTTCATGAAAGCTTTCATTGGTGGTTATAGAGTAGTTTTATGTGGGATATTTCTAGAGACAACTGGGATTCATTGGGTTATTGATTGATTTTTCAATGCATCGCACATAAATTACTTTTTTTTCCTTAGATTTTCTTGGATATGACAACATGGAGGGTATTGTGAAGCATCCCTATTTTGAGCAGTAAAGAAATACCGTGGTGTTCCAGGTCTCTCCCATTTAGCAGTTGCACTTTGAAAACTTTGGCATTAGTGGTTGCGTTCAAGAATATAATTTTGAGGACTTTCAATTCCATATTCTCATATTTTAGAATTTTTTATTAGAGGCTGAAAATTTTTAAACTGGTTACATTGCAAAATCAAACCACTAACTTAAAAATCTTTTGACAGTCTTTTATTCACTTATGTAGCTAGTATTATGATTAAACATATTGTGTATTTTGAATGCCTGCTGTGTCTCGTATTACAGAAGTGTCACCCCAGAAGCTTGTCATGCATGTGGAAGAAACAGCTGAAATCCAACTTAATAATGCTGAAAGAAGAATCACAGCTGTCCACGAGGCAAGTTTGATGTTTCTGTTTATGTTAATGCTAGTTTTTCCACAATTCAGGCACCATTTGTCATCCACATGTTATGTAGGGCAGCTACCATCCAAATGCTTGGTTCTGGAAAACATGGCCATACAGTTACCAAACCTTAGTGAGTAGGTTTAGATATATGAATTTGGCGCTAACAGACCATAGGATTTGTGTGGGCATGGAAATCTATGCTATTGGGTAACTACTGCTCCATGAAGAAGACTGTGTTGATTAACAAGTTTATTCTGGGATCCTTCCGTTGCTACCCTATCTTTAAGTCCTCATACTTTGGATATTAATTCTTCATAGACCATTCGTTTTAGCACTCAAATTCTTCATTATAATCTACAACTCTTGTGTTATATATCATGAATAACATGTAATAATCCTGATTTAAAGCAGTCGGCGTGGGAAAAGATGCTGCAGCTGAAACATGTAATAGCAGAGTGCTTGAGCGGTATATACTGAACTGATAGAGGCTTGAAGATGGACTTAACATCCTAAGAAGATTTTGCATGTCCAAATATCTTCCTAACACCATATTCTACTTAGCTCTTGATTATTTACTTTCGTCCAATAGAACCTTATCTGTCATAGTGAACATCAACTTTTCGTTCGAGTGGCCTGTACTTTTCCTTTCTTGATACGCATGGTTCGCGAGTAGAGTTATAGATATCAAAATGTAAAGAATCTCTATGACTGCAGATAATTAGATTCGTGGCCCGCAATGATAAGACATTTTAAGATGATCTTCGGATGCAGACAGCATTTTGGAGGTTCCGATTAAAATACGTCATGCTGTGTACTAATACTTTGTTGGCTTTCATGTTTCCACAGGTATATTCCGAGCAAGATTTGGTCGGTTTTATCTTCTAAATTCATCTGGTACAATTTTCTTTGTTGTTTGCCAAAGTATATTTGCAGACATTTGATGGGAGCACAATAATAATATTTATGGTGTTCAATTATTCCACCACTCCTATATCTATGCCCCCGGCCCCACTATCCGCTGTTGGGTGTGATATAACTAAACTGGTTTACCATTGTGGTCATTTTCATCGGCATGGGAATTGGGACCAAAGAGAAAAAAAAATAAAGGACGATGAGGTGTCTTGGTTAGGTTGAACACTAATAACAGAGAGACCAGGTGAGGAAATTTCTGGGGTTTATCAGGCAGACACGTCAGTGTTGAAAACGAAAGCCTTGGAATTTGGGGCCTCTTTAAATATGGAATTAGGTTCTCCAATTGACAAGCATTTAAAGTTGGTTGAATTTAGGGCTTTCATAATAGTTATGATTGTGGTGGCCTCACTCCCTCCCTCCCTCCTTAGCACTGTCGCTCTCTGTCTGGTTTTCCTCCAGAGGATTGGTCCCAATTTTGTTTCGTCCACCCTGTTAGTTGCCATCTGGAAGAAGAAAATCTTCAACCTAAAGAAAAGAAAATGTTGAAATTTTGGTTTCATCTTAAACTTAAATTTCATCTCTCTAATTTAATTTAAAATTGATTAATTATTTTATTTCAAGTATACATTTTTCTCACAAGTCTCAAAGGTATTCTTTTGGTTTTCAGTTCAGCCTTAAAGTATTCTCCCGTTATAAGTTCTGACCTCTCAGCAAATGAACATTAAAAAAAAAGTGTAATCTCTCGATACACTTTATGCAGTTTAGCATTACTTTTTAAAAAAATACGGTGAATTTTTTTTTGAAAAGTAGTTTTTAAAAGCATTTTTGAATTTTTAAATTTAAAATTTAAGTGTTTAATATTTTATAAAAAAAAGTACTTGTAAGAAGATATTCAAATTCTTTAAGGTTATAATATATGAAACATATTAACTTAAATTATAATAAAAATATATAAAAATATTTTTATTAATAAATAAATATATTTTAACAATTGTATGTGTTCTATGAAAATATATATAATTTTTAAACTAAAAAAATTACTAATCATATAATGTCTTCGTAAAAAATATAAATTTATAAATTATAAATATACACAATAACAAACGAAGGCTAATTTGTAATTTGATTCCCAAAAGTACTTTTCTAACTGCAAAAGCTAAAAATTTTAACTTTTGCGATTGGATTGAAGAATACTTTTCAAAATTAATTTTTTATCTAAAAGTTATCTACTTATCATTTTTTTTGACAATTAAAAAAATTCATTCAGCCAAACCAAAGATGGGCCACTCGGGCACCATACAAACCATACGAACGCGCAAAGGTTCCATGCAACCAGCCAAGTAAACCACAAACATAAACTAACAAAAACATGGAGAAGAACATTGAAAAAAATTTCAAAAAAACACAAAAAAGAAACCACAGCCCGCAAAGCGTGATACACCAAAGAAACGAAAAAGAACCTACACAAAAACCAATTCGAAAAAACAAAAAAAAAAAAAAAAACACAGCCTGCAAGGCGTGATACACCAAACAAAGGGAAAAGAACTTACACAAGAACCTGGAAAAAAACTCAAACTACATTCATGCGAGAGCTCCATCCGGAGATAGGCTTTCTCTTCCATTGAAAAAGAAGGTCTTGTCATCACAAACGACGTTTAAGACACACTAGACTTGAAGAGGCAACATATAACCACATGAGCAACCAAAGCAAAGTCATTAAGTAGATTAAAGTCAAAAGCATAAGCGAAGCCATTCGCAGGAAACCAGAAACATTACTTTGGATCAAACAACTGTAGGTGGGACGAATGATCTTTGGGGAAGGAAGAACCCCCAATGCTATCGATCGATCCTTCCAAACCTTGATGATAGTAGGGCTTGACGCGATCATGGTTGCTGCGGATAACCCATCACCAAGTTATCCACTAACTCATCAGAACAAGCAACTCCTTCGCACGTAGCAGAAAAAAGAAAGTAGGCTCAATTTCACCCGACCCAACCATCGAACCGATCCAAAAACAATGACCACCTCTGCCCATCCAAGCAAAATACATGCAAGCCCATTCAAGCACGTGACCCAATACCAGCAAGCCCTCTACGAGTTGAAAAAAGACAGATCTTTGTCCAAGTAAGGGTGTTCCTCACATAACAAGGGTCGACATCTGGTTGCTTCTCCCAAATCCTCGGAGAAAACAAGGATAAGTTGGCAAAAACCAAAAAAGAGGGCAAGATCCCATGAAATTCGAACGTGGGCAGCATGTAAGATTCAATTTTCAAAGGCAAAGACAACAAAGTCCTTAAGTCTGTGTTCGTACATTCTCTCGTGAAGTACCTGGAACGAAAAAACTTTTCCTCAGTGATAGTTGCGACTTCCCCGGCAGATGACGCTGTTGTAGAGATTTCCAGGTTGATAGCTACCATGCTTATTGCTCCACCTGGACCATTTAGAGATAAAATCCAAAGGGAAAAGGCATTAGACTGCATTAACTTAATTGTCCTGTTCGAAGAAACTTCTTTCCCTTTATGCATCATCCCAGGAGAATCAAACTTTTTTCAGCAAATTCTCGTTGCCATATCAACGAACGAAAAAACTCCACAGCAACCATCAAAACGCTTTCCCACCCTAACAGCGGATCGTGGGTAACCTCCACAGCGAAATCTTAAAAATAGGAAGCTCCATAACACGCCATTGGTCTTTGAGGCTCGACCTCCACCCCACAACCCCTTGTTTCCTCTCATCACCCCTCAGATCAAACACACAAGAAGAACGATGTTGCTCTTTGAAAGGGGATCTCCATACTTTCGAAGCCACAGATGAGCAGAACTTCACCGGGGCTTGCAAACTGAAAAGAGGAGAAGGGAAAGCTAAGATATTGGAAGGATGAAGACGATAAAAAGAGGTGTAGAATTTTCATATCCGATTTTTGAAAGTTTAGCCCACGTTAGACTCCCCCAATTAAGATATACAAAATAAAAGAGTAAAAATAGTTATCTATTTATCATTGTTTATAGCTCTAAAAGTGCTTTTAATAAGCAATAGTAAACGTGTCTAATTCTCACTTTTTTTTTCTTCAATACAATTTTTTTAGTTATCCTCTGTACTATAGTTTTGTTCTTAGTTACCTTATGTACTACTGTCATTTTCTGTTAAAAGATTATTTTGCCCAATCAAAATCAAAACGTGTCATGTGTAAAATTAAAAAAAAATTAAAAAATTTTAGAATCTCATATAAAAGAAAAAAACTCATAATTTTTAGCTCTAACACCCTAAAACTTAAATTATAAACCCTAAACTCTAAATTCTAACTATAAACCTTAGATTCTACACCCTACAATCTAAACTTTAAACCCTAAACCCTAAAGCACAACCTAAACTCTAAACTCTAAAATTGAATAGTTTACACAAGCTTGCGTATCAAAATATTTTCTATATATATAACATCCAAAATTTCAAAATGTGTTTTGACTATATATATATATATATATTAAATTTTAATTATTTTTAATTTATTATAAAAATTTAAAACATAAAACCATTAAAAACGCAAAGGTCCAAAAATTTCTAACAAATTCAAGTTCTGTAAAAAAATAAATTATGGATTTCAAAAAAAGATCTGTAATGATTTTGTTTTGAACTTTTTCTTTTTAAATAATTTAAAAATAAAAAACTCTTGAAATGAAAAAACTAAAATATAAAAAAAATTTATAATTTTTATAATTTCCAGTAGTTCGATAAATTCATTCTGTTATAAAACAATAAGTTATTGTTAAACTGATTTTATATTAAGAAAATAATATAATATTTATGAGATAAGAACAAACAATTAAGAAAAAATAAAGGTTAAAATAAGGAAATTTTTAAATATTAAAAAATAAATTAATTGAATTATTTTAGAATCAATTTGATAAACCATTAGTAATTAATTCGTCCACATTAGAAGACCCCTTGACTAAAGGTGTTTTGAATTAAAATCATCCGAATAACTTAATTACGGAGTAATAAACCATTAATGTTTTCATCAAAAGTTAAACAATGTTGTGAATAAAGTAAAGAGCAAGAACAAAATAGATGAATAAGAACAATATGCGAGACAAAGAGAGAGACTTGTATTATATCTCAAAATAGGATTGTGTACAATGCTTTCTTCAAACTCTATATTTATAGGCATAAGATGGAAACCCTAATTTTAATGGATATTAAACCCTAATAATAAAGTACATTAAAGTCCCATTTAGTATATGGATATCCATCATAAATAAAGATATTCATAACACTCTCCCTTGGATATCCATGAAGATAACGTGGCTCGTTAAAACCTTATGAGAAAAAAAATTTCTTAGCGAAGGAAAAAGAGTACACACATCTTTGATACACATAACACGTTGCCTCATTAAAAACCTTACCAGGAAAACCCATTGGAACAAAACCTCGGTTAAGGGAAAAAGAGTGCAATGCATATTTACTCCCCCTCATAAAAATATTAGATATTTGAATCTTCATAATTCAATCATCAAATGTTGAAGTAGACTATGCACTAGTGAATAGATCTTTCAAATTACTGCTTGAAAGGATTCATCGAATACTATTTTTTTGAAGATCACGATGGACGAAACTGTGAAGAAATATGTTTCGTTTTGTCATATTTGATGTATCCGCCTTGAGATATATATTTTGCATCATCTCTACACAAGATAGCTTACATCTTATCTTGTGAAAGCAATTTACATATCTTCTGGATATGTTTAGTCAAACACATATTTCGGCTTTGCCTCGTGCATATCAATTATTTACATGATCTGGAGAGGCATCGAGTTTTGAAAGATCTAAAGGTAATGGTCTCGTAGCACTTAGATAATATTTATGGACCAACTAAGATATGATGCTTCTAGATCAATTAATATATATATGGTGCTTTTGGACCAATAATATCATCAGCCTTTTCTCGAGGGCGGAATGGATCTTTGTTTACATTAAGAGACCTAGCAACCATAAGGGTGATCAACAAATATGCGTTATGCATGTAAAGTCTCTTTAAACATTTTTTTGTGTATGTCGATTGATGCATAAGGATTTCATCGTTAAGGAGAGCTATTCACAAGTCTCACTGATATTCAAATCATCAACATACACAGCAACAACGACAAATCCAGGGCTAAACCTCTTAATAAAAATGCTCGGGGAAATTGAATCTTTCTTATAGCATTCCGCTAATAAGTATTCATTGAGGCGATTCTACAATATGCACCCAAATTGTTTAATCCATAAATAGATAAGTTCAATTTGATTGAATAGTGTTCTCGAGAACTTGAATTAACTGCTTATGCAGTCTAAATCCTTCCGAAAGTTTTATGTAAATGTTATTATTAAGAGGCTCATACAAATAGGATGTAACAACATCCATTATGCGAAAACTAAGTCTTTCTTTTATTGCCAGACTAATCAAAAAAATCTAAAAGTAGTTGCATCCACCACCGAAGAATATGTTTCCTCATAATCGATTTCATATCTTTGTGAGAATCCTTGTGCAACCAAATGAGCATATATCTCGTGATTTTCCCTTTTTATTCCCCTTTCTCACAAAAACCCATTTATATCTCACAAATATTTCTCTCTTGAAAGAAATTTTAGTTTCGCCTCAATTGTCTCTTTCTATTTTGGCCAATCATTTCTTTATTTACATTGTCCAATTAACAATGGTTCATGACCCACGTCAAAATATCTAGTGTTATATTGCATGCAAATGTATTATTGACGTCGATTTGATTTTGGTTCCACTTGTTACAAGACATGACATAGTTTATTGAAATCTCATCATTATCAGGTACCCAAGTCATGTCTATTGTCTCTTCTGGAGACCTTTTAATCTCTTCTAGAGATTTCATAATTCGTTGATTCCTCGATCAGACCA
This sequence comes from Hibiscus mutabilis, assembly GCA_019671005.1. NCBI lineage: Eukaryota > Viridiplantae > Streptophyta > Magnoliopsida > Malvales > Malvaceae > Hibiscus > Hibiscus mutabilis. The sequence goes on along the minus strand of CM033718.1, from coordinate 8,616,861 downwards.
TCATAAGATATATCTCTTTTTTTCGAGGATTTTTATCTTTGGAACCTACTTGTCTACCACGCTACATGCGTAAGTTAGACTCATTAGCAACTAGAGTTTGTCCTTCTAGGACATCAAATTTAATCAGAGCATTCATAGCTAGTATATGTGACTTAGTCACTCTTTTAGGGACAACAAAATCATCTAGCAATTGATTTGCTAAATAAATTATCCTTTGAACTTGTAGTTCACATTGTTGAGTACGTGGATCATACTAAGATAATAATAATTCATTCTAACTTATTTATTTTTCCAGCTATTTTATTTTCTCCCCCTAATGTTGGGAAACTGACTCATTAAAATAATAATCAGCAAATCGAGCTGTAAAAAATTCCCTATAGAAAGCTCGAGACATTTAATTATCAAGGGAAATTCAAATCCGACATATATTCCCAACCTCCTGTGAGAACCCATATTTGTGCATTGTGATGGAGCAATTAGAACATATATTGCACACCAAAAAATTCTAAAATGGGAAATATTTGGTTCCTAACCAAAAACCATTTGTAGTGGGGAGAGCTTATGATAATTTATTGGCTTGATGCAAATTAATGATGTTGTATGTAAAATGACATGTCACCAACATTATCAAAACAAATTGTTTTTACAAGGTAATCTGAAAAATATGTTCGTAATTTTATCAACTGAGCAAGTAACCTCGCAAACGCCAAGTTGCAAGTTGATAACAAGGATACATATGATCATTTAGTCGATGCATCGATTAAAACCGTAAAATATCTAGATAATCTATAAGAAGGGTGTATGGGCCCACATATATCACCCTATATCCGTTCTAGAAAATTAATAGATTCATAATCTATCTTAGTTGGTGATGGTTGAATAATCAATTTGCCTTAAGAGAAAGCATCACATGAAAAATATTACTTTGAAGAATCTATTAGTTCTTCAATGAATAACCACATGAAGTGTTAATAACTTTTCACATCATAATTGAACCGGGATGGCCTAACCGGTCATGTCAAATAATAAAGTTATCAGTAAACTTTTGGTTTATAATAGCTGAGCTTCAATTTGTACTAATTCTTGTGTAGTACAATCCGGATGGCAGTGCATGTAATTTTGTCAAGATTTTCTTATTGCCTTGGATTATACTCGTAACATGGAGATAGCCAACATCCCCTTAATTAATAGTCTCAATATGATATTCATTTATGCGAATATCTTTAAAATCCAATAAGTCTCTTTGTGACTTTGCGAGTATAACACATTGTAATTATGGAATTAAGTTCCATTTGGCAATAACATATTTGCTTTTCTGGAGCCTTCTATGATATTAGTACTTCTGGATATAGTACTTGCATTATTCTCTTGCATTTTAAATGAAAAAATATGTATAATTATGCATATTTCAATATGTGCTTTGTTCTATTCACTCCGGGGAATGAAAAATATGTGCTTTGTACCATTCACTTTAGGGAATGAAAAATTTTAAGTATGGCACATATTAAATCAATTATCTATCAAAGATAATGTAACAAGAACTTATTACTCTTCTGGAGCATTAATATTTTAGTACTTTGAGATATAGTACTCACATTTTCCCCTTGCATTTAAATAGGAAAAATAATTCTTATGCTTAAGTATAGTATGAGTACTTGCACTGTCTACTAAGCATAAATCGCTACAATTCATAGCATATTTTATTCCAGAAGTAATCATATTCTTCAAATGATAATAAATAAATGTTTAAAATGTTTATATATATAATATAAAACATAAATAAATAATATGTAAAGCATATTAACATAAAGCAAAATAAAGTAATGATCAATTATTTCCTTTAAAGGTTATAAGGAAACAAAATAAATGGCGAATTATTCCCTTTAATGGTTTTGAGGAAATCAACAATATCCGATTGAGTTGGACCAACAATGCCATAATTATTTTCGCGCCATTTTCGTAAACAGAATTTGTTTATATTTTATTTCCTTTATTATTCATGATTGTGGATACAGGTTCATAATGTTTCGGTATTTGACAAGTACGAGATCAATGGTTTGTACCATTGCATTGGTAATATAAAAATTTTAATATGATCTTTATCATTCTTGTCATCCTTATAATAAGTATTCTTAAAATGACCATAATGTCTATGTCTATGTCCATAGCCTTGACCATGACCACAACTACTAATGTGGCATTTATTATAAAATCTCACATTCACTTCAGGGAATGAAGTGGAGCCAGTGGGCCTTTAAAACATTTTTCATGATATTATGTCTGAGGACAACATTATTTGCATGAAAAAGTGGAGTATGTTTTTTTCTAACATATCCTCATCAGTAATATTTTGACCACATAATTTCAATTGTGAAGTAATTCGAAACATATCAAAGTTATACTCGCTTACTGATTTAAAATCTTGCAATCTTAGATGTAACCAACCATATCGAGTTTTAGGTAAAATAACAGTTTTTTGATGGTCATATCGTTCATTTAGATTATTTCAAGGAATAAGAGGATCTTTCGCCGTTAAATATTTAGATTTCAACCCCTCATGGTGGTGACGACGAAGAAGTATAATGACTCTGGCCTTATTTTGAGCAGATTATTCCAAAGATTTAATCCTCGTACGCGACATTGTTAAACCAGTTCACAAGGTCCTTTAGAAACCTTCTTTGAGACCAATAGTCTCACAGAACGAGATGTCCAGCCAATATACTTGGATTAAACCAACAAAACAAAGAACATAAATCACCATAATTTATAACAGTCTTCTTGTAGATCATAAATCACCCTAATTTATTGCACTTTAAAACCATAATTTAAAGAATAAAAATAAAAATAGAGTTTATAGATATTGATTTTCCTCTCGAGGACAATGGAGATATAAATTACCAAGACAGCTCCTCATAATCTCTTTATAACATCTATCTTTCCAAACCATTTAAAGATATCATGTAAAACTCAAAATGTGGTTAAAAAACCCAACTTTAATCAATAAAATAACATAAATAAATATTGATATTTAATTATGAGGATATATTAATAAGTATACAACATAATTTTCTTACCCCATAATTAAAGCCTTCTACTTCGAGAAGCATTGGTCCAGAGTTGAGAGCAAGGGAAGCCTTATCCCCATAATGTCGCACAACCCTTTGCAATGTAAGAACTATTTTTCTTCTTCTTCTTCTTCTTCTTCTTCTTCTTCTAGTAAAATACTAAAAAATTTATTGTTTCCTTTGTATTACTATTGCGAACCCGAACATGGTGAAGTCTATATTATTTATAGACGTTGCAATATCTTGTTGAAATCTTTTTCGGGAATTGCCGACAAGAACCACGGTTATTGAGCGAGATCGTGTTGATAATGTGTTGTGAATAAAGTAAAGAGCAAGAACAAAATAAATGAACAAGAACAAGAACAAGATGAAAGACAAAGAGAGATGCTTGTATTATATTCTCAAAATAGGGTTGTGTACAATGCTTTCTCCAAACTCTATATTTATAGTATAAGATGAAAACCCTAATTTCAATGAGTATTAAACCCTAATAATAAAGTACATTAAAGTCTCATTTAATATATAGATATCCACCATAAATAAAAATATTCATAACAAACCATTAATGTTTTTTCTTTTGAGTTTTATCGGAAAATTTAGTGAGAAATTAATTATTTCCCCTTTTCTGTAGACTGAAAATTACGGGTGAAAAAACTTCTATCAACTCGAAAAAAATCAATTTTTTGAATCGGTTCGACGTGAAAAAACTTGAATTGATTTGAATTAAATCGTAATTTTACAAACTCGACACTAAAAATTTTAAAATAAAGTTTGAGTTATAAAATGAAATTTTGAATAACTCGAAATTTTTAATAATTAGTAGATCAATTTTCAAGTTCGAGTCGAGTCCTTCAAGTTTTCCCGATATAAAAATATCACATATGAAAAAATGTAAAATTATATATGTATATCCTATATAGTTATAGAAAGTTGTTTAAATTAATTGGAATCAATTAGTATCATAAAATTATAAATCTTTACAATTAAATTTGAACATAAACTTAACAACTAGACTTGACTCGAATTTCATAAACTCAGCTTAACTCGAATTTTTTAAATAAATATTGACTTAAAAATATGATTCGTGAACTCGATTAACTCAAAAAAAATTACTTGACTCGATCGAATGTTCACTGCTATCCAAAATAATATGCTCTCAAAGATAGTGATGTCATTATTTCATAGTACAACCATTTTGGTTAAGGATGCTTGAAGCACTTTTAACCTTTGAAAAAAAAACAATTAAGCTTTTGAATTTTTTTCCACCCATTTAAGCTCCGAACCAATAAGTTGAATCAATTAAGCTCATTGACCATTTTTTACCTTCAATTTTTTTAGGTTTTTTCTTGAAATATTACTACCATGTGACATACTACAGTTCTGTCATGTGAAATTTAGAGTTTTTTAGAAAACTATATTTTAGTTTTTTTTAAAGATTTAGAACTTTTAAAGAATTATTTAAATAAAATAAAAAATTCTGAAAATACCAAGTGACAATACTGTAATTGTTAAGTGCGTAAAAGTACTGTTTTTCTTGCTTTTTTTACTCATATTATTGTTAAACTTGGGTTCATTTTAGTTGCATTTATAGACATTCATGCATAATTTCCTAGTTTCCTTGGTTATCGAGCTTGGTGTTATATTTTATTGGTTGTTTGGAAAAATTGATGTTGGTTTGCTTTATTTTATGCATGATAGGATTGACGTGCCAAGTAGGGACATTATTGAAGGAGTTGCCGAAGCTGATTGATGCGACATATCTGGATAAATAGAACATTATCCGCAGAATTATCCAAAATACAGAGGATAAATCCCAAATTCAAATTTGAAACGCCTAATCAAATAAGGATCAGATCTCCATGAAATCCAAATGCATTCAAACCCTTCCTATCAACAAAAAGCTGATCACATCATCTCTATAAATAAAGATCAAACGCAGATCAAAGGGGAGCGATCAGATTTTAGAGAGAGAAAGAGCAGATCTCACGCACATTTTTCTTCTTCTTCTTCATTTCTATTTTACGCGACCCATGTCTGGGATTAAATTCTTTGTAACTTCTTCTTCCCCAGCCATGAACTAATTTAAATTGGTTGGGGTTATTTGGGTTTTGTGGTGTGGTAAACGATTGGATGGTTTAAGTTTTTGATTTCAAATAAATTCAAAGTTTGTTCATTCTTGATTTCGTATATTTTTCATCTAGATAGAATCAGGAGAGGATTTCGAGTGTCATCCATTTATCTAGACTCGGGAGAGTTAGATTCAAGAAATGAATGAACATGATTCTCATTCAAACAATTGTTAGTAAGAATTAATCCACCTTAGGAATAAGGATCGGATTTCAACGGCTAAGAGGAGTGTAAGATCGTTTGTTGTTCACCCAAGGCTAATGCAGGAATGTATCACCAAGGCATGCTCAATTAACTAGCTCTTCGGTTAGGGATAACAAGAAGACATTGAAGAACACTTCGCCGAACTTTGAAGGAAGGAACCCAATTGCCACGGCATTAAAACCAGTTCCAGTTGTCGCGGCATAAATTGTGACCTAGTTGCCACGACAATTCAGACGGTCGTAGTTGCCATAGCAATTGAGTTGCCTCAGCAATCAATTACCACGATAATCCATTCAACCATTGCACCACTACTCATGATAATCTGGCTTACTCTCTTAAATCGATTACTCTTTCCATTTATTTTTCTATTTACTTAGTTTATTTTACTTGATGTTCATCATCATCAATCTTATTTCTTTTACAGTGCAGCAACTTAAGCAAAGTGGCCCAAACCAATCCTTGTGGAGACAATACTTGATACATATCACTTTATTACTTGCGACGTGTTCACTTGCAACGTTTACGTTGCACTTAAATCACGCAATAGTAATACGATACATTGTACCAACTAATCCAAAAAAATAGATTTAACTGTTAATGTTGGTCAAATGGGTGAATGGATGAAACTTTAGAGTATAATGACTCAATCGGGTGCAAAAAATTTGAAACTTAATTAATTTTTTCTCAAAAGTTCATGGACTTATGATACTTTGAACCAAAAATTTTTAGGGTGAAATGAGAAAATAAGATCAATTAGGGTGCAAAGTGAGAGCACAACGTATATTTTGAAAGAGAAATCGTTATAATAAAAGGACATATGTGGCAATCGTTGATTGACTGATATTTTTAATGTTTAATTACTGAGAGGCCAAAATGTATATTTAGGGTTTAGAGTAATATGGTCATAAATTTAAGTTTTAACAATAAATTTAAAATTATAATCTCAAACTCTAAATTTAAATCGTAATTCATTAATTATAAATTGCTAAACCTAAATCCATAATTTTTAAATTTTAAAATTAAAATGTCTGAAATTTTTTTATTTCTATCACAATGCATGGAATAGTTACTTAAAATATAAAGATCAATATTAAATTTGAATACGGTAGAAGGACTGAGCTATGGTTTTGACCGGAAGAAGAAAAAAAGGGGGTACAAAGGCAAGAAAGCATAGGGGGCACGTGAAGCATAAGGTTGATCACGTGAATTAGACGCTTTTTTCTTCAAAATTGGGTCTGCTATTGCTGTAGTACGCAAGGCAGGGAGGGTGACTAACTAGTGAAATGGGTTTTAACAGGGGCGGTGTGTCCACGTGGGACTGTGGGCAGTCCACGTGAGCGAGTGTCTTAGATTCCTTACTAATACTTTGGCCTTTTGTCTTGCTCACGTTTTTGAACATTCATGTTCATTGTTCTAGATAAAATGAAGATAATGAAAACGACCCCCACTATCCCTTCCTCCCCATGCTTTGGGTTTCAACTAATCAATCACCACGTATAAATATTTTTTTTTGTTGGTTTCTACCCTAACAAATTCAATAAAATCTTTCGGGTTTTTATTGATTCGTGTATAGACGTTGACTACAAATTTTAAAGATATATCAAATTTTATGTTTAGACAATTTTTACAATTATTAATATCAAATTAAATTCAATTGATAATATCCTTTAATTGGTCGAATAACCGAGAATACTCATATTTTCATTTTGTGTGAGTTCGATTCTCAACATTTACATTAAAAATTAAACTCATTTGATAATGACGATATAATAAAAAACAACCATTATAAATACTAATTTGAATAAATATTTAATAACTAGTTCAATAAAACAAACCCATATCAAACTCCTATATAACAAAAACAAAATTCAAAGTTTCTAAAATTTTCATTTGATATTTTGTAAATTCAAATTAAGGTAGATTTTTTAATGAGATAAATCCTTTTAATATATAAAAGTCAAATAATGAAATATATTCTTAGATTCTTGTCTAATATCTTATTTGGATAGACAATCAAAACAAAAACTGTAGTATCAAATCAAGAAAGGCAAAATGATATATATTCTCTTTGTTGTGCCATGTGTGCGGTGAAAACGTAACTTCTCATGTTCTTGTATGAGTTTCTTAAAATTTGGGTATCGAGAAATATAATTTCTCTTATTTCAATCAACAGTAGAGATTCGATCATTTAACACTTTAAAACTATATTTTAAGGAAAATATTTTAATATACAAGTTTGTATAAACTTTACTTTATACGAGCCTTTCAATTTTAGTGTTTAAAATTTTAGGTTATGGTTTAAGGGTTTAGTGTGTAGGGTGTAGAATTTAAGTTTATAATTTAAGATTTATAGTGCTAGGGTTTAGATTTATGTTTTAAATTTTATAAAAGGGTTGTATAAATATTTTTTACACAGCTTGTGTATTAAAATGTAACTCATATTTTAAAATGGTTATATTTTAATGCACAAATTGTGTAAAAAATTACACAATCCTCCATATCTAAGCTATAAAATCTAAAACATAAATTCCTAACCCTAACATCTTAAAACCTAAATCATAAACTCTAAATTTTAACCATAAACATTAAATTCTACATCATACAGCCTAAACCCTTAAACTTTAAACTAAAACCTAAATCTCTAAACCTTAAAATTGAAAGACTTGTAGGCAAACTACAAGCTTATGTATCAAAGTATTTTCTATTTTAAAATTTAAAACATAATTAAATAACAATATTTATAGAATGGTCCAGCGATCTTTCATTTGATTTTTTTCTTTTATTAATTTAGGTTACATAGCTTTCGGATAGTGAGTAATTCATTAAAACACCACAATTCCAATGGTTCCCAACCTCCGGTTCGTCGGTGGTGGGGGGGCAGTAGACGTGGCCGAACAGCATGTGTCTTAAAGATTAGACAAAGCTTCCATTTTTGTGGACGCCTCATTTCTTCAGAAACTAGGAATCTTCCCAACCCTCTTATTATATCACTTCTGTTCCATAATAATTTCATCAAAACAACACCAAAGAACATCCTATTTTCCAGTGTCGAGTGTTCTTGTTTCTGGACAGCGCTTAACTGTTGAACTTGTCGGGTTTTTGATCTTTCGGAATTTCACTGACGGACACTCCATATGCTTTCTGGATCTCACCCTTCAATGGCAGAAAAACAGAAGCTTGAATCAGTTCTTCCGAGGATGACGCGTCATTTGCCTAACTTACCATCCATGTACGTGTGTATATGTATACACATATATAGCTAAACAGTGTATTTAATGGCGTTTCTTCTGATATTTCTTGTTTAGTTCATGGACGATTCGTTTTCTAATATTGCAGGTGTGATCCTGATGCGGTGAAGCTGGTATGCCCCGTATGGGAGGAAAATGGTCAGATTTTGATTCGAGGTTTATCGTCCAAGAAACCCGAAAAGAATTCCTCTGCTTATTTCTCTCCTTCCTCTGCCGGTAGATCAAAGAATGGGGTTGCAGATTCTACTAAAATGAATCAATATCGTAAGAACAAGATAACTTGTCTGCAAACCGGGTACCAGGAGCTACGGTTGCTGAATTATACGAGGATGGTTACGACATCCGCTTGGAAGCCGACAGAACATGCTACGACAAGCAACTCGTGGATTTAAACATTGTTGCTTCAAACAAATTCGACGTGCCCCAGCTTGAAGAAGAGATTGTTCCTCAATAAACCATGAATAACGATAGACAGGTGCCTCAATCCTGCCACAAGCAACCAAGGATTGATGAGAAAAGTGAAAGGGTGAACTTTTCACTTTTCTTAAGATCACCAGCTCTTCACAATGATGATTCACAAGACAAACCCAGATCTGGTACTCCACCAAGAAGCAATCATTTCGAAAAACAAGGAAAATTCATGTCGCCGCAGAAAAAGTGGGTTCAGGATGAACAATCAAAAGCCGTTGGATTTAACGATAACGCTTGGAATACGAGGCTTCCTTGTTCTTCTTCTAGGGTTCATGGCCCATCCTCAAGCTCAGTATGTTCGCGTGGGGCTTCGAATTCTCCGATTTACACTGTGAAAACTAGAAACGAAGACACTGATCTCAGCGATGTATGTAAAACTTTGTCAACTTAATTTTGTCGATAGCTTTAAACTTACAAGTTCTAAGCCTAAGCGTAGTCGTACATGGTGCAGAATAATGCGACGGAAGAAGCTGATGAGACGACAAAAGCAGCGTCGAGCAAAGGCTCAAAGAGAAAGAAGAAACCAGAAGCTCACAGCCTATGTGAAAGGTGTAGCGATGTCTTTTTTTTTCCCGCTAAAAACGTGGGTTTTCGAAGTGTTTTTGAAAGGTGTTTGTGATTCTTTTGGATATAAAATATTTATTCCATAGGGTTTTAAAAGAAACCGCATTTAAAAAAATGGAGTCGCCACCAGCCACTTAGGTAGGCCGGACACCATAAAACCAGAGATTCAAAAAGATTGGGTTCGGGAGTCGGTTACGGATGGGGAAGGATTAGCACCCCACACCGCCCAAAATTGGTACTTTAATAATTACCGCTTTATTAATATTGGATTTTCCGGATTAAAGTGACGATTATTTTAAAATTCGGTCATAATTGCGAATTAATTTTAAGGGCCCGTTATCCGAGAATAAACGCCCAACCACTATCACTACGCCTGATACTGGCCCCGTTTACGCTCGGATAAAAGGGCACCGCACTAACAATTTATATCTCGATATGCAAACTTAGTGAGCAAAATATAAAACATGGCAAATAATTTAAATACAATGCAAATAAATATTAACATAATAAAATACTAATCTAATAAAATATTAATCTAAAACATAGATACATAAATATTAATCTAACTCATAAATAAAAACATATCTAGCATAAATAAAATACTATCATTCATAAATATTAATCTAACACATAAATAAAAACAAACTCAACATAAATAAAATACTATTCTAAAACATACATAAATAAATATTAATCTAACTCATAAATAAAAACATATCTAACATAAATAAAATATTAATATAAAACACAAATTTAAAACATATTAAATATTAATCTAAAACATAAACATACAAAATAAAAATAAGACTACAATTTTAAGATAATTAATACTTCATTAAATTATAGAAATTACAACACTAATAAAAAAGGGAAGAAAATATACCTAACTAGGAGCTCGTATGACAAACCCCGATTGAACTCCACCGAGATCTACCACGACCTCTTCAAAAATATTAACTAGATCGGACATAAAATAGGACCCCGATCGAACCGATTATGACCGATGATATTACCCCGATCCTGGGCTAGCCGAATTGGCCTGCCCTGCCGATTCCAATTGCAATTGCAATTTTCTTGCCTTCTTTGCTGCTGCTGCCTCCTCTATTTATAGGGGGAGAAGGGTGACGTGGAGCCTTGTGCTCCACTCCCCTCCCCTTCCCTTTTTTTATTATTATTATTTTTTTTTTGCTTTTTTTGCTTTTTATATATATATAATTTTACTACTATAATAACACTAATAACACTAAAACCCGGTCAAAAATAAGTGATTACAAAAGGTAAGCAAATCCAACTGCTAAAAGCCTAAAATATAAATTCAGGCCTTTGAAGAAAACTGAGATATCTGAATTTTGGGTGGCAGAGACGAAGAGATAAAATCAGCAAGAAGATGCGTGCATTGCAGGAGCTCATTCCCAACTGTAATAAGGTGGATCAAGCTTCGGTAATTGATGAGGCAATCGAGTACTTGAAAGCCCTTCGGCTTCAAGTTCAGGTAGAACTCGAGACTTGAAACATGGATTGTTAGTTGTTTCGACTTTCGAGTGTCGAATTAGACCTTAATTAACAATGGGATCTTGGTTCTAACAGATGATGTCGATGGGAAGTAGTGCTGTTTATATGCCTCCGATGATGTTACCGGCTTCGCCGGTGCAACATTTAAATGCACCGCCTTTGGGTGGTTATTCTCCCATGGCTGTCGCAATGCAAATGGCACAGTTTCCGTCGATGTCTTCAATAATGCCGGCGATCAACCAAGCTAGACTCAACATGCTTGGCCTTCCTGGTCAGATGTTATTAACGTCCATGTCGCCGTCCCGATCACCTTTCATGTCGTTGGCTGCTGCAAGATTTCGTCAACTACCCCGCCATATCCCGAGCTAACGCAGCCGCTGCAGCTGTTACTTTGTCTACATCGATGGATTCAAATCGGACACATTAACTCAAGAAATATGTACCGAAGACGAGTTAGCAAATCAATTATTAAAAGTTGGAAACATTCCTGCAAGTTACAACCACTTGCCATTTTTGAAGATTGTAGATTAATTTCCAAAGGAAACATAGAAAATTTGCTCCACTAGTGGTTAATCTGCAGCAGGTTCCTTTTTTCAATATAATTATGTACATTCCAAACGAAAACATACAAACCTCATTTTGTACTAGTTTAGACTAGTTTTTCTTTCCAACATGAGAGTTCATCAGGCTGAATATAGACAAAGTATGTACATTAATTAATCCAGTAATTATGTTGTGCAGAGCTATTGTTTCTTCCTATTGGTGCTTAATTATGGGAAACCAAATATAATGATGGCATAAACTAAACCAGGCTAGGAAATGGGAATGACCAGAATTTTTAAAAAGCAGAACAAATTCAAGTCCAGAATACTATTGAAAACCAAATTCAAATGATTTGATGCTGCCTTCCTCTAACCAGTGGCCATCATTGTTGTTAAAGAATGTAGGTTGAGCCCATGATCCTTTTGAAAAACCCTTGTCAATCCCACTTTCCATTTATCTTTGGTGAAAAATTGGGCTGGAGGATTAATGTTTGGGCTCTCGGGCTTCTTGCAAGTTGAAGGCAAGTTTAAGAACCTCAGAGTTTATGTTTTCGGAACGATTTCTAATACTTAGGTCACTTTAATCTAGTGGTCAATGATGATTATGTTATCTCGTTTGAATGGATTCAAATCCCGCCATTAACCTTGTAAATGTAATTATATTTTGGTTTGGGTCAAGAATCACTTCTCAAACATTATTTTTCTGTCAAAAATCAAAATTCCCTTGTCTGAACGATACTTATGCTTAATCAACATTGGACGATTGGAGGCCAATGGTGTATAATACTTACATAGGAATAAAATAATGCAAGTTCAAAGGGGAAAAGATAGGGTCAATGATGTAATAAGTGATGCAAGTTGACTATCATTTTCCACTACAAGCAAAAGGCAGACATTAGACTTGTAATTATTCAAAGTTAAAAGGGAGACAAGAAGCATTTAGCATGACAAGGGCTTTTGTAATAAACTTTTAACAAAGCTTTTGATGATTGATTGAAGGTTAAATATGTTAATCCCCTTGTAATTTCTTCCTTCTTATTAAAGTACATCATACTTTTAGTATCTGGCCCTGTTTGGTAAATAGCGGTTTGAGTCAAAATTAAAAGTTTGAGCTAAAATTAGAGGTTTGACTTGCACATCTCGAAAATCGGCCTAGCTAGAATAAAGCTCCGGTGATCGAAAATTTTGTATCAGATATACCCGAAAGTGTAATTTCATGATCCTTGTACCCTGTTTTGTAATCAATGAAAATTGTAGGGCATTAAATTGATCTATGGACCTCTTTGTAAGAAATTCAAAGCTGAAATGCTAAAAATAAGTCAAGCGTATCGATACGGTGAGACCAGTATCGACACGGTCTAACAGCCATAACTAACTTACATGTTTTAGCCTAGGCGTATCAGTACGGCTGGACCGGTATCGATACAGTTTTGAACTAGGATTTCAATACAGCAATACCTGTATCGGTACGGCTTAACTGCCATAACGAACTTACCTGTTTAGCCTAGGCGTATCGATACGGCTATATAACGTATCGATACAACCCTCTGCCTAAAATTGTTTTAAGGCCCAAATTGAAGGAAATGAAGAGTAAGGTGCTGATTCACCTCTTTACTTGCCTACCCCACGTGATTGGGTCGCTTTTTGTGCTGAAAAGATAATAGCTTGACTCATGAATTGATATTGAATTGGGTTTAGTGAACCCTCAGTTGTAGGAAACCTCTCAATTGGCTATGGGGTGAGGTGGAATAATAATTAGGGGATTTGGTCTCTTGAAATGAATTGGAAAAGAAGCTCTCTATCTCGTTTGAATCTTCCGAAAGCAAAACTCACCCTTTGCTATTCAACAAGCAAGCACCACCATTGTTGTCTTCAACCTCAAGTTATGCAAGCACCTCGATTCAATCCTCAACCTTTGATCGATTCCAATACGTCGTTTGAAAGCCTATAACTCAGTGAGTAAAACCCCCTTATCGATTCAACGACTCCTTTGATCTTTGAGAAGTAATTTCAAGAATTAAACTTTGAACATCTAAGTCAAGCCCATGTGTTAGTAGATTAATTTTCTTATTTCGATGTTGTCTACGAGCTTTGATGAGCTTGAAAGACGTTTGTGAGATATTAGGCTCAATCCTAATGCATTCTTTAAATTTGAACTAGCTCAAGAGTTGGAGGAAATCACTCCGTCATCCCCAACCAAAGCTAGGAGCAAAGGAATCGTAATTTGGGAACTTTGAAAGCTTCGGAATCAAGGTAAGTATAGTTGTGTCAAGGGATAGGTTAGGTGTCATCCTGTTGCATTTGCTTTGTGATTATGTTTGCATTTGATTAAGGGCTCAAGTAGAGCAAGCATGTGTGTGGATGCTATTGGTAAGCAAGGTAAGTCTTCATATTGCTATAACATGTCCACGAGCATATGTATTCCATCCGATATATAGTGATCATACCATGATATGTTGTCTGATATGGTATGATTATGCTATGATATGAATTTGGAGCTAAGGCTCAATTTATGATTTTATGTGGTGTAGCCTATGGGCACAATCGTAAGTTTGATGATGATATGTGAACTTGGACATTTGTGGATATTGGATACAATTGGCATGCCATAGGGTTATTCGAGCTCACCAAGTAAGGGATTGGACTACGGACCGAGGCTACGACCTATATATGGGGGAGAAAAGGATGGATTGTATAAAGGACATTATTTGGAGCTACGGCTTAAGGATACATCCTATTTCCGATATGTGTGGTGTATAGGGGAATCCGTGTATCCATTGCTTGCCACGTCCAAGGAATTGATATGTGATTATGATATGTATTTTGTATATGGAAATATGTTACTTGAATTAAGCATGAGAGACAAGTATGATTTGTGCACCAAATATGCCATTCAAGCATATTGCTATGGTGTTCATATATTTCATCAATATTTGCATTTGTTATAACTACCTCACTAGGCTATATAAGCCTAACATTTGTGTGTCTCATGCATTTCAGGACCTTAAAGAATTTCGTCCTTCGATCGTGTGTTGCGGTTGTCACTCTTACAAATCATATGTATGCTTATCTTTTACGTTAAACTCCTAACAAGGTGACATATGGTCTAAACATTTTATGATGTGCTTTTCGATGTGTGTGTAATAGCCTAAAGGTGACCAAATGTTTAATGGCTAATATGGTGTGTTGGTGAATTGGTTAAACTAGCAAAATGAACTTAAATGTGCTAAAAGGTGAAGATTAGGTAAACGGATTCGAAACGCTCTAAAATTTTGTATGCTATTAAAGATAAGGATATTAGACTTGCTGGTAAATTTTGGTTAAGTTCGGAAAACGTTCAACGAGTTAAATTGATTAAAAACCAGCTAAAATCTGTCATTACATGCCAAGCGTATCGGTACGGGTGATGACGTATCGATACGGCCTTGCATAATTGGACTAAGTAAAACATGGCATATCGATATGTGAAGGGGGTGTATCGATACAGATTTGGACAGTAAGGTCTGAAAATTTAATTGTATCGATACGACTGTAGGCTGTACCAAAACGGGTCAACCTTAGTCAACGCGTATTGATACGAGCTTAGGTGTATCGATACGTGTTGTTATCCTGAAAACTCGAAAATTTGGCCTAGCGTACTGATACAGTCTTAAGGGTATCGGCACAGAGTTAGTTAATTCTGTTAAAAGACATATAAACCAGTTTTAAAAAGTTTGCAAAATGGTCACTAAAACATGTACAACCTAATTGGATAGATAAACGATCTCTGTTAATAACGAAACTTCACAGGTTAATAATTGGTAGGTTTAATTGTAGTCTAATGAAAAGGAATTCCAATAAGAACCTCTAATTTGTAAAAATTATGATTTAGTCCCTAAGTTCAAAAAGGGTTAAAACTGATCCCGAATTGTGTAAGTCTTAATAAGAAAATTCTATTAAGCCTTAAAAGATATTAATAAATGACTTGAATAAGTTTCTGTACTCCGATTAAGCTTCTGAATCTCCGATATGTTTTCCGGTAGCACTTTTCGACCCGGTTCTCTACCAGGCCAGGAAGGGGGTGTTACATGACCGGTCAAATCCGTTAATTTAGATGTTTAGTGAATAGTGGATTGGGGTGAAACCTCTAATTTTGAAAAAGCGGCTAATAGGAGCCTTTTGAAATTAGAGGCTTTGACATTATAGTTATAAAGACCCTTTTACCTTTAACAGTTATAAAAAATATCTGAATAACCTAAATTTAACCTTTTCTATTTTAATTTTTCACTCTCACGTATTTACGTTGTGATATTTCTAAACTAATACTTTTTTTATTCTAACACATTTATATAAATATTAAATTAATATATAGATCCTTCAAATATGCTTAGTAATGTTATATTAAAAAATATTTTTCATAATTTAATTAATATTAATAGATACAAAATATTGATAACTAATAAACTATTAAAAAGAGTATCAAATATAATCATGACCTTATATATCATTTTGCTTGTTTATATAATCAAACAATTGATAATTATAAGTTAATTTTTTTAAAAGAAAGGTACGATTTTATTATTATAAGTTGATTTTACCAAACACCTTTATACAATCAGCTAATACAATCTACTACTCAAATAAGCTAATACAATCAGAATGTAATTCGCTATAAGCTATCTGCTAATTGTCAAACAGTACATTTATATATTTGTTTTGAATAACCCATAAAAAAACGTTTGATTATATCTAAAAGCTTTACCCATTTTTTTCTGTTCCCAAAACCTTGCTTTTTAACATTCCATCTTTGGTGTTAAATGCAGTTTTCAGTTATATTAATTCCCCCAAAAAATAGAGCATGTCTATTTCAAAAACAATGATCGTAGCATGTAAATTCTTTTGGGTTAAATTCATTTTACTCCAAAATTATACCAAATTATCATTTCGGTACCTAAAAAATTTTCAGTTCAATTTGATGCCTAAAGTTAGAAATCGTTATTAAGTTAGTTCGACCCCTAATCCGTTAAAAATAAAAAAAGAAAAAAGTCACAAAGTTTTATTTTTAAAATACCAAAAATATTGTTTTTAAAATATTATAAAAACTTCCAAAAATTATAATAAGGTAACCTAATTTTCAACAAAATAAATAAAATTCAAAAAGGTTAGCAAGATTATTGTTTTAGAATTCAGAAAAAAATCTTTATACGTTTTTGATAAAAATGAAATTTAAGAAATCATAATTCTTTTTAAAATGTTTGGAGCTTTTAAATTTCTCTTTTTATTTGAATTTAAGTGCCGCGTGGTTTTTCCCTAGTGTCACGTTAACTTCTTTTTAACAGATTTGAGGTTGGATTAATGTGATGACAGTTCGCAACTTTAGGTAATAAATCAAATGTATAGATTTTTTTAACTATATAAGTATCTGATTCCCAATTAATTCGGATTAAATTTTACAGATGTTTAATAGGGGACGATTTTTTAGCTAAGTTTACTTGATTCATAATTTCATGATTCGAACCCTGACCTTGCTTAAGAAGTCTAACGCCTCATCCCGTTAGACCAACTAATTGTTGATAAATATATGAATTTGGATAGAAATATAAACCAATACAATTTTGAAAGCGAAAACAACCTTTTAACCCTTTTTAAGCAAAAACCAGAGGTGAAGAATTCAGCCGATTTATCTTCTTTAACATTCAATCAATTACATCTTTTTTAAAAAGTGCTACTTATGGTTGAAAAGCAATATTAAGACCTTAAAGCATATGATCATTTGGATTCTAGAACGATAAAGATAAGGTCACATGCTACAGGTTAAACTGAAAACCACTCTTAAATTGAGTGTTAATACATGACAAATGCATGTGCTTATGTCGCCCCTAATGTCAAGGGGGGGACCTGGTTTAGTGGGATACACATACATTAAGGGGTCATCCCCGAATAGACCCCTCCCCCAGTGCCAAGACCTCTCTATTTAGGCACACACAAGGAGCAACTTCAAGTGCTTCTCCTCAACTCAAAAAGAGTACAAGACAATCACTAAACCTTTAAATCAATCGGTACCAGACCATTTTAGCTTAATCAAGATTTTGAGTTTAAAATCTTAAAAATACAACAATATTAAATACTTGTTGGGAAAATATTGTCTTTCTATGATTATACACGACTCGTTATGATTAATTTTACTTAAACGATTAAAGAAATAGATATTCGAAAAATATCGTCGAAAGAGAGAGAGAGCGGGACATTATTTGTGTAAATTGTGTGCAAAACCTTGGGCCGTTAACATCAAGTTCATGGTGACAAATTATTAGGGGAATTTCTAACGAGGGTTTGTCTAATCCCATTATCACAAAGGGGTGATGGTTGCTCTTTCTTGTCAATTAGACAGAGATGGGTTAAAAAAAGATAATGACAATTAATGTGACATCTTTATTTATTTTTGTTTCAAAGACAGAGAGATTATGTCCATTTTGATATTTTTCAAACAGCCTGTTGATTAGAAAACCTTTAATATCGTAATTCTTGTGAATGTGGTTCACTAATATCCCATCCCAACTCCTTTTTATTTTGCAATTTTATTAATTAATTATTTAAAAAAAACTTTGATATACGAGTTGTGTAAACATAATCTTGTTAATTTTAAGGTTCATGGTGTTAGTTTAGGGTTTAGAGTTTACAAGTTTAGATTTTAGGATTTATAGTTAGAGTTTATGGTTTAGGCCTTAGGCATAGGGTTAAGGTTTATGATTTTAAATCTTTAATTTTAAAGAAGGGTTGTGTAATATTTTTTATACAAACTTATGTATCAAAGTATAATCTTTGTTTTAATATCGGTTTATTAAATTTTTTAAGTGAATGCATTGTGGAATACTTGGATTTTTCTCGTTGCATCAATGATTTATTATTATTATTATTATTATTATTATTATTATTATTATTATTATTATTATTTCGGTGTCGTTCTGGGATTTTTATGCACTGAAAGTCTTCTCTTCCACAACACATTCATGCATCCGAATGAAGCTTAAACTAAACTACACATTATTCTAATCGATGATAGTATATAGTACGTTAGACCATTTACTTTGGGAATGATTAAAGAGTTACAAATGAATCTCAAAGTATCGTGATACGGTCGTTATACTTCAAAATGTTTTAACTGACTTATTAAATTATCAATATTGTATTAATTAATTTTTTTTATCAACTGCCACTACAAAACGTTAAATATCAATTTTGATATAACATGTGTATATTTGAAAACATGGGTTGAATTGTAAATATGTGTATACTTATCGCTTAAACAGATTAGATTTGAAATGTCAAATAACCTAACTGATTTGATCTCACTTGTTTTAAGTGTGCTTCATGTTAGATTTAGGCTTAACAGTTAAATAAGTACTTAAACTGTATTTTTTTTACAAATAAGTGTCTAAACTATATTTTGGGTTAAATAAGTGCCTAACGTTTTATTTCGTGACCCATTTAAGGTTTTTTGTGACATATGTTATTTTTTTCGTTATCCAATGAAATTTGAACACGTGGCATGGTTTATCATTTTCTGAAATTAAAATATGAAAATAGAAAAATAAAATAATAAAATATATTAATTAACCCAATATTCTTTAATTTCTCTAAAACCCCTAACCCTAACCCTAAATCTCTAAATTTATCCACTCTGACCACCGATTCAACCACAACCGGCCACCCTTATTTTCATCGGACCCCCACTACTGAAAACCACATCATCTCTTCGTCAAAAATCAACGAATGAATTGCTGATTTCATCGTTGACGTACACATAACAATGAAAAAAAAAGAGGTCGATTGGGTTTCGATCGACGACTTGAGGGTGGACAATGTCGAATGGTGAGGTACCCAACACTTGGGTGGTGAACGGTGAAACCATCAATGTGCGGGGAATGCCGGAGGTGAGGGGATGCGATTTAGGGGTTTGATTGAAAGAAATTAAAGCTTTGAGATTTTTAAAGGAATTCATATATCTAAAAATATAAAAAACATGTCACGTGTCATGTTCTGGTTGGTTGACGGAATATTTTTAACGGCCGTTGACGGGAAAATCTTAAACGAGTCACTGAATGAAACGTTAGACATCTATTTGGCCAAAAACATAGTTCGGGCAACTATCCAGAAAAAAATATAGTTTAAACACTTATTTAACGGTTAAGCCTTATATTTAAACTAATCTTTTACGCCTAAATTGACATGAAAGCAATTTAAAATCTAAAACATAACTTGAGGACGTCTAATGGAACCACCATGTATATATGTGATAAGTAGTCGAATTTAATATTATATTGTACTCTTTAAATTTTTTTTATATGATGCCTAATTTTCTCTAATTATCTCAAATTTATCTTGTACTCGCTTAAAATTTTTCATCTATTTTCTTGTACTCCCTTTACATTTTTCATACAGGTAATCAAAATTTTCAAGATTAAGCAGTTCTCTTTAGTTTGATAAATTGTTATGATTCATCTCTAGGAAACTAGGATCGTGTATTTGATTGTAATATATTATGATATTTCTATGCAATATTAGGTTTTTATTGATAGAATGATTTTAGATATCGATTTTGCACGCATAATATCTTGATTGGGTAATAATTTTTTGGATTGATGATAACAAATCCTTGGAAAAATTAACACCCGGCGTTATGGAATGCTGTTCAAAAGTGCTTTTTGGAGTCAAAAGCAATGGAGGACAGGTAACTTTTTATGTTAGAAGTGTTTTTCAGCTTGATTTAAAAAAATGTAAAACTTTGATACACAGGCTGTGTAAAATTAATTTTACACAAGCATGTGTATTTACACTATAAAAACTCAAATCCTAAATTCCTAACCTAACCCTAAAAGACTAAACCCTATACAATAAATTCTAAACACTAACCTTAAATTCTAAACCCTACAACCTAAACCCCTAAACCTTAAACCCTAAATTAAAATCCTAACCCCTAAAACTAAAAGGCACGTGTAAACAAAAATTTACACGGCCTGTGTATCAAAATTTTTTCCTTTAAAAAATGTTTTTTAAAAGTCAGAAATTTTATCATTTTAGCTTTTTCAAAAATATTTTTAGACCAAATTACTCATTTATCATCGTTCATATCACCAATTTTTTAATATTTTTTGAAAAGAATATTTAAAATAGATATTTCATCTCTTTAAAAATATATTTTCGACAGTAACATCAAACACTCAAATCTTAAACCAAACAATCTAAAAATATTTTTCACCACACTTTTCAAAAACAATGTAAGACTGACCTTTAAAGTTTTTTGTATTTATAATCTCACTCTTGAATGTTCTTAAAAAATTTATCATTTTTGTTTAAAATTTGTTATCACTAGTATAATTCTTGTTCATATTGCATAACAATAAAATCTATATAACTGGTTTTTATTTTTATGAAAAATTACTAATGTTTTGTCATCTTCATAGAGAGGGGAGGGAAGGGGAGAATGATTAAGATGAACCTCAAACCATGTAGTTTTGGGAGTTCAATAATTAGTATAATTAAGGGAATATTTGATTGTAAGTGGCCACATGGCAAAGTAAAAACAATAAAGACGTGTAAACGGCAATTATTTGATGAGATGTATTTTGGATTTATTACAATCTAATCCATAAAAAATAATAAATCATATTGTCTATATAACAATATATATTCTTTCACATATATATACATATATAATATATATCCTATGACATAATTTTGATCCAAATTGATATTTTTAAGAAATAGATATATTAAATTCAACTACAATCATCATAATTGAGTAGCTAAAATATAAAGAAATTACTTATAATTAATTTAAAAAAATTGATTTTGCATTGTAATAAACTTGTTACTATAATATTTGATTTATACAAATTACCACGTTACTCTTTGAAATGAAGAACGGATGTACGGACTGAGATGTGACTTGGGATTTATCGCTGGTGATAGTAGTTGGGTGATGAGCCCGTCAAAACGGAGAGCAAGCCATATTAAAAAGGATCTTTCCCTGCGCTTCTCGTATCGTCAGTCGTGTGGTTAAAACGTGCCATCTTTTATGCGACACAAAATTACCCGCGCTAAAACAATATATAATTCGCATAACGTTAAAATATGTCTTTAATGTTCGATTGAATAGTTATTTAGGCCACTATTTTTTTAATTAATTCAACTACCAACATTTTATTTTGGTCAAAATGTCCCACATGCGAATGAAAATTATTAGTCAACTAACAATAGATTGCTTGTAATGACTTGACAGAATGATACATCAGCAAAAAAATAATTTTATATTTTATTTAATTTTATAAAATTTATTTTTTGACTCATGTGACATTCTTTTAAGTCAACACCTTTGAATATATGACGCTGCAATGTCAGCGTATACTATCATGTAGGTTTGTCATGTCATTCAAGCCATTTATCATTAGTTCACTAATAGTTTTTATTCACAGAATGATCATTTTGACTCAAAATGAAACGTTAGGAGTTACATTGGTTTTAAAAAAAGAATATGAGCCAAAATAACTATTCAGTCAAACGTTAGTATTTTTTAGCTTTATATCTATATAATTTAAGGACATATCATTTGTTATATGTTCGAATTTTCGTATAATAAAATCAATTTACTTATATAAAGATTATTTTTATAATAATATTATTATTCTTTAAAAGAGTGCTATTTTAATTATATATAATTGATATAAAACTTGATTAACCATTGACATTTCGTTCGCTCAAATAATTTGAGGGAAGAAAGAAAGAATTTGTTGATATCCAATCAAATCTTCATTTAAAGGGGGTGTTATTTGTTATTGCAATACAATGTTTGGTTAAGTTTTCTGTTTTGATTTACTAAAAAAAAGTTATCTCGTTTGGTTTAACCATTAGTATTCAATTTATTAGTCAATTAATTTGGATTAAATTTTGTAGAGGTCGAATACGGGAATGACCCTTCCAATTCAGTTTTCTCCATTCACAACACAAAATTCAAACATCTGACATTGCTTAAAGAACATAGCGTCTCAGCTCAAAACCAATTATTTTTGGTAAAAAAAAATTATTTGTTTTGATAAATTAATAGAAGGAATGGGAGGTGGTCTACGAGCACATTTATCGCGAAGAAAATCAACTGGCGGACGCTATAACGAAGAGAGCATCTAGCATAAATTTGAAAAGCCGTATTTTTTATGTTCCTCTGGATGAAGTTTTATCGATCTTGCACAATGATTGTAACTACTAAGGGCGTTTAATTTAGTTTTCTCCTTCCTAAAAATTAATAAAAGGATTTGTAGAAAATTTTCAAATGTTAAAAGCATCATAAGATATTGGATTTTATAATCATAATAATTATCATTTGGATTATGCAAAACAAACGATATCACTTAATTTGATTCTTAATTAATGTACAATTCCTTCCCCTTCTAGGAGCTTAATAATTTGAGCATGCAAATGTACAGGCAGAGGGCTAAAAAACAACGGTTTGGCGACAATTCATGATCATAATCATAGAACTAATTTCAAAATGTTTTCCCAATTCTTTTTCAATATAAATAGCTCTCTCGCGGTACTTATCGATAAATTCTTTACATAATATCTAAATTATTATAAATTATAACTCAATTTTTTTTAAATAAAAAATTTAACAAATATTTAAATACCACCAAATCTACACTTTTGATGACATTATAATAATAAAAATGTTAATCGAATTGAAAACACTCCATCAGATTGGTTTTTTTTTTAAGGTTTTAACCTATGTTTTGGCATGCAAAGCATAACATAATTAATGATAATCAATAATTTTTTACATCCCAAAGGCACCATACATCGCATAGGGGTCCCACTCCAATGATGACGGCATGATTACGAGTCCCACCCTTAAGCTATTTTCAATTTTCTTTCATAATTTTATAGTAACTTTTTTGAGAAATTTTTATTGTAATTTTAATCCTACCTAAAAGAAAGAGAAGGGACTCTAAGGAAGAAAGAGATATTTTTATTAGGTCTAAAACTCATGATCTAAGAGAAATGAAAGAATGAAGATAAGCAGTTTGATCAACCGACAAAATGTGTTTGCTTTAGTTTTATGTAAATTTACACGCATATGTTGGATTAAAATCCGCAATTGTGGGCATATATATAAAATGTATGATGCTATTATAAAGTATGATACAAAATTAAGTGACCAATTATGTTAGACGTGTTATATGTATCAAAGTATCATGGAAATAAAAGTGTAGATAGCATAAGATATATTTATAATTCAATGAGGGGCATAGTTATAAATATTTAATAGTTGATTTAATAACCAACTATATAAAGAGGTAGTGGTCCCCAAGAAATAGGTTAATTTGTTTTTCTCTCCTTCCCGTCAGAGAGTTTTACATCAAGAGATAACATATCTTCTTGGAAGATCACAACCATCTTTTAGGCGATCTCCATCAAAGGATTCAAAGTTTTCGGTCCATCAATGAATTCAGGTACGCTTCCGCATTCAGTTTATTGTTCTTGATGATTTGACATTGTAGATCCTAGGTTTATGTTTCATATTAATTTATGATTTGGTTCTAACAAGTAGCATCAACGCCTCGTCGTGTTAAATCATTGAGAACCAATTAATTTATTTATTTATTGATTCGTTTTGAAATCTTTTTAAGGGTTTCAATTTTGATTTGTTATTCAAATTAATAATTGATGTTGAATCTTTAGGTTTTAATTATTTAATGAAATCGTCGCTCTATGAATTTATGGTTATAGATTGAACGGATATTTATATTTGTTTGATATAAAGAGATCAATTATTTTCCATTCAACTCTTATAATTAGTGGATTCTGAATTGGTTTTAAAGCTTTATTATGGTATGGTTGAGTATTAGAAACTAGAATTCACGAAGGAAATAGGGTCTGCACATATGCGAATTTGAGATGTATAAAAGTTTTATTTTGTTTTTATGAAATCATGTTTTAGAGCTTTATGGGATCGAAATTACTAAAGCATCATATTTTTTTAATGTTGTTTTTTTTTTTAATTTCAGAAATCATGTAAATTGTTTTGTGATTTATTATGGATAAAATTTGAGGGATGCCTCAAGTTTGAACGGCATGTTATCAGACAAGATAATTATGCTATTGTTATATTTTTAATAAAGTTATCTTTAATGTTATTTTCAGAATATATATTAATCTTTAATTTTAATATATATTTGTTTCGGCTTGATCAAAAGTTTTAGTTTTGGTCATTAGTAATTTAGAAAGAAAATACAAAGTTTGACTTGAGCTTTGTCGTGGTAAATTTACCGTGACGAAACTTTATAAACAGGATAGTTCTCGAAACTTTATTCAAGTTATCTCTAATAATTCTTGCTTGAATTGTTGAATCACATTTGGTTTTGATCTTTGGAAAAACATATACTAACATTAAAGCTTCTAGTGATCCATATTGAATTCATTAATATGTTTTTTTTTTTTACTTTCGGTTAAGTTTGATTATTTTGAATTCATTATGTTGTGATTTTGAAGTTAAAGATCGAATGCATTTAGTTTAATGGTTTATTAATCTTGTCTTTAAGTTTATAGTGAAAATTTTGGTAAATGCATGTTTAAGGAAATTTTTGAGGAATAGTTGAAGATTTAGGTTTTTCGATTTCTGATAGTCCCATTCAGACATTCTTATTTTGGGTTATTTCAGAAACTTAAGTGTTATCAGAAATTTTAGTTTGACTGTTACAAAATTTTAATTTTGGATATCAGTATATTTATATTATATATTTTGAGATAAATTAATTGAAACATTAAGTCACCAAAGTGACCTCTATTATGTAAATTATTTTATTTTAAAATATAGAAGATTTTGTGCATGTAAGTCGGATTATGTTAGTATTAATCGGCCCAAAGGAAGGTTAATAATTAACATTATTACATGTGCAACTATGGTAATAAACATGTGATAATTATTCTGTTTTATATGTGAGCAATAAATCGGCTCAAAGGAAGATTTCTGTTTGACATGTTCTTATTATCAATGTTTGATTACTGTAACAAGATATCACTTGCAATTTAATGTTTTGTCCAAAGATGAAATATTAATGGAGTGTCCGGTATCTTGATATAAGGTTTACCTTTATTCAAATTTATTATTATTTTAGTTAACTTTTAATTTAATTAAAAGATAAAATCAAGGAAAGTATTTAGAAATAATTAAATTCATATTTTGACTTTGGATGTCTAATATTTTAATGGATTAATTGAAACATAATGTCATCAAAGTGACAGCTTTTGTGTAGATTAGTTTATTTAAAATACTAAGATGATTATGAGTTTTTGTAATTCACATGTTTATTAATTGGCCCAAAGGAAAGTTAATATTTGACAGAATTACAACGACAACTGTGGCAATAAATGTGTGACAATTATAAGGTATTGTATGTGAGCAATACGTTAGTCCAAAGATTAATCTATTGTTTGACATAGTTTATTGTTAATGTTTGATTGCTACAACAAGAGTACCACTTACAGTTAATATTACTGTCCAAAGACTTGATATTAATGTTGTGCTTGGTATCTTAAGGGGAACTAGCCATTATTTTAAATTTATTGTTTACTTATGAATATTTATGTGAGCTTGTTTTTATTGTATTTTATTTATTTTTGTTCTATATTTAGTTAATTTATCTTTGTCTATCACAATATTTTTTAATATACATTCTACATTCAAGTTTAGTGAAACTAATTTCAAGGAATAGAAAAGACACTTACCTATAATATTTGGTTGTATGAACATAGACTTCGTACTAAGGGAAGAACAATTTGCACCTCTCACTACGGTAAGCACCCATAAAAGGAATTTTGAGAGGTGAAATTGTTCAAATTGTATGAGTCTAACGATCATAAAGAACAACATTCTATAAGTCTTTAGGTGCACAAATCTAAAGAGATTACTCATACTAAAGTTTTCCTTGACGAAATTAAGAAATGTTTTACCCAAAACATTACGGTTAAGATGACATCACTTATGCATTCTTTGATGTCTATGAAGTATAAGGGTCAAGGAAATGCGAGGGAGTAGATCATGAAAATTCTTAATTTTGCTTCAAAACTTAAGGAATATAAGATCGAACTTTCTAACAATTGTTTGTTCTTATGATTTTGACACCACTTCCTATACAGTTTAACCAATTCAAGTTACAATTGTCAAAGGGAGAAATAGACTCTAAATGAGCTCATTTCTCATTGTGCTAAAGAGGAATAAAAGTTGAAGTATTATAAGTGTAAAAGTATTTATTTGGTTAGTGCTCATTTAATTAGTGTCTCTAAGAATAAGGGCAATAAAAGAAAATATTGGAATAAAGTTGCTAAGGGTCCTAGTCAAAAGAAACAACAATAAGTTACAAAGTGTTGATTCTTTTGTATAAGTTAGGACATATGTGAAATAATTTAAATTTAAAAGTGAGCAACTACTTTGGTTATTTTGAATGATCCATGGGCTGTAAGTTTTATAATCCCACAATTATGAATTATTTAAGGAGAGATCTATAAGATTTTTAGGATGTTGAGTTTGGAGGGAGAAGTAAGATTAGATACATTGCTATTGAGGAGGAATTAGATTATAATTTAATTCCTACTATCACTTTTGACAATGTTTAGGTTTTCACACATATCATTAATCGAGAAGTGAATAAAGTACCTCAACAAGACAATGTTGAGTAACTCTCATTCAAGATAAGGTAATTGTTTCAGAAGAACAAACTCAACAACTTAAAAAAAACAAGTGTCATCAAAGAGGCCCACGAGAGGAAGATGAAATACTATTCCAGATTATTATATTATATTCTTCAAGAAAATAAGGTAATAATTGAATGATAGAAAATGACTTAATCATTTTTCATCAAACCATAAAAGTTCTAACTCTCAAAAGTGAATTGATTTCATTCAAGAAGAGTATAATTTTATGCAAGACAATAAAATTTAGGAACTTGTCTCATTACCTTAAGGTGCAAACCAATTAGTTGTAAATGGATATTTAAAACTATTAAGGATGGAAATGATAATGTGGATAAGTATGAAACATGTCTTGTATCTAAAGGATATACTCTAAAAGAAGATATTGATTTTGTAGACTTCCTCTCAAGTTTCATTGAAAGACCATTTCAAGATAATTATTACACTTGTTGCTCATTTTAGTCTTAAGCTACATTAGATAGATGTTAAGCTTGTTTTTCAATGGCGACATTGAGGAAACTATTTATATGGTACAATCATAGAGTTGTGTCTTATGATACAATATCAATGATATGTAAATTAAAGAAATCCATCTATGAGCTTAAGTAGGTGTCACACCCCGAAAACCAGCCTAGTCGGAATTAGGTTCCGATGATCAAAAATTTTGTACTTGTTATGTCTGAATAATGTAATTGCTTGATCCTTGTAACCAATTTCGATGTAATGGGAGTTATTTTGAACTTAATTGAGGTTGCTAAACCTTTTTGTAAAGAATGAAAGTTAGGGGTTTCTTTGAAAATGCTGAAAATACTAAATTTGGACAAGGCGTATTGATACGGTAAGACCTGTATCAATACAACCTAACTGTTTTAACTAACTTACCCAACTTATCTTAGCCGAATTGATATGGCCATAAGGTGTATCGATATGGGTCACTGTCTAAATTGATTTAGTGACTAAATTAAAAAGATTCAAAGTAAGGAATGACTCACCTACTTGCTTGCCACCCCTCCATGTGAGAATGATCTAAAAAGGATGACAATTGGTCATTAATTGTCAAAAGTTGGAAAGGATTGAGAGATGTATTAATTAATGGGTTAAGCAAACCCTTTGCTAAGGGAAAGCTTCCCATTGGCCAAAGGTGAGGCGAAGAATGAATGAGGCTTTAGTTACCTTAAAAAGTACAAGGAAAAAGCTCTCTTCATTGTTTTGAATCTCCCGAAACCAAAACTAAACCTTTGGCTAAAGAAACCAAGCACACACCTCCATTGTCATCTTCCTTCTTAAGCTCAAGCAAGCACCTCGATCTAATCCTCGACCTTTGTTTGATTTCGATACATCAATTGAAAGCTTGCAATTGGGTAAGTAAAACCCTTATGTCAATTTGATGATTTCATCAATCCTTATAGTTTAATTCCAAGATTTAAACCTTGAATGTTCAAGCTAAGCCCATGTGTTAGGAAGCCAATTTTCTTATTTTGATGTTGTCTACAAGCTTTGGTAAGCTTGGAAAGTGTTTATAAATCATTAGTTTTGATGTTAATGTAATCTTTTAATTTTAAACTAGCTCAAGTGGTGAAAGGCAAGTCATCTTCACCATCGGCTACTCTGAACTCTTCCAACGGAAAAGAGATCGTTATTCGTGAACCTTGAAGTCTCTGAGTATTAGGTGAGTGTAGTTGTGTCTCAGGATCGTCTATGTGCTATCTCGGTTGCATTTGATTTGTGTATATATTATGCCTTCATTGGATAGCTCAAATAGAGCTTACAAGGTATGAACTTCGTGTGGTAAGGGTGGTGAGGTCACTCTATTGCTTTTGATGCATTTCGATGCCTTATGAATCATTTTTTGTACGTTATATGTGAAAATGTTTAATGTTAACATTAACATCCATGGAAATTGGTATGATACATACATGATATGTTACTTGGAGCCAAAGCTCAATTGGCAATCCGATATGCTATGGTCTAAGGGCACAAAGGTAAGTTTTGTGATGAAATATGTGATCTTGGACACTTGTGGACTTTGGATATAATTGGCATGCTATAGGGTTATTTGAGCTCACTATGCAAGGGATTAGACTATGGTCCGGGGCTACGACCTATTTTGGGGAGAAAATGTTAGATTGTGTAAGGAACTTCGGAGCTACGGCTCAAGGCTATGGCCAAATTTTGATATGTGTGGCGTACATGGGAATCCGCGTATCTATTGGTTACTATGTCCAAGGGAATGATATGTATCTAAGCTTTGCATTTGATATACAGAAATATAACGATTGGCTGGAGTATGACCTATGTATGATTAATGATGTACTTATATCATTCAAGTATGTTTACATGCCATTTATGCAATTTAAGAACTTGGTTTACATTTGTTATAACTAACTCACTAGTATATGTAAGCCTAACATTCGTGTGTTTCATGCATTTTAGGACCTTGAAGCAATTCGAGCCTTGATCGTGTTGTCAAAGTTGCAAGTCACTTCCGCCAATTTCATGTATGATTACGTTTTATTTTGAACTCCTAGTAAGGTGGCATAGGGTTTAAACATGTTACAATGGTCTATTTTGATATGTGTATAAAGGCCCTAAAGTGTCTAAGTGATAAACATGGTATATGGCGTGGATGCAAAATGGTAAACTAGTTAATTTTAGCCTAAGGACACTACATAGTAAAAACCTAGTAAATGGACTTGAGATGTTCTAAAATTTGGAATGCTATTAGAACTATGAATCAATAACTTTCTGGTAAAATTTCATGGCATTCGAACACCGTTAAATAGATTAATTCGAATAAAAACAGATAAAATCTGTTATTACAAGACAGACGTATCGATACGGGTCAAGCTGTATCGATAAGGCCTTGTATATTTAGACTTGGTGAAACAGAGCGTACCGATACATAAAAGGGGTTATCGATACAGACTTGGGTAGTAAGGTATAGGAAATAAATTGTATCGATATGGCCTTAGGCTGTACCGAAACATGTCAACCTTGGTTAACACGTATCAATATATGCTTAGATGTATTGATACAGCTTGTTACCCTTGAACCTGGAATTGAGAAATATGGCTTAGCGTACCGATACGGTAGTGTATCGATGTGGTGTTAGTTAATTTTGTTAAAAGACTTCAACCACAGTTTTGAATAGATTATAGATTGGTCACTAAACTTTAAATGGTCTAATCAGATGGGTAAATAATCCCCGATAATAATGAAATTTTACAGGCTAATAATTGATGGGATCAATTGGAGATTGGTAAAAAGAAATGCTGATAAAGACCCTTAGTTTGTAAATTTTAAAATTTATTCCCTAAGTTCGAAAAAGTTTAAAATTAACCCCAAATTGAGTAAGCTATCAACGAATTAGTTCGATAAGCCGTAAAGAGTTTAATAAGACATTCTGAATAAGATTCTGATCTCTAAATAAGTTTCCGGTAACACTTTTCGACCCAGTTCTCTGCTAGGCCGGGAAGGGGTGTTATAGTAGGACTCTCATTAATGAAATTATAAATTTCATATTGATTATTTCATTCTGTTTTGAGATAAATTTGGTTGACAATTGTATGTACTACAAGTTCAGTGGGAGCAAACCAAATGATACTCATATTGCTAAAGAATACAAATTTTGTCTTACTCAATACCCTAAAAGTAACCTTGGAATTTAGAAAATATAAATGATTCCATATGCATAAGCTATTGAGAATCTAATTTATGTTCAAGTACGTATGCGTTCGGGTATTGCGTACATTGTTGGAATGTTAGACACATATTTAAGAAAATCTAGTATGGACTATTGGATTGCAGCCAATAGAGTATGAGATATATTTAGAGAACAAAAATTACATGCTCACATATCAAAGTTCTGGTAAGATAGAGATCATCAGGTTTACAGACTTCGATTCTAATAGAATCTTGATGCAAAATAATTTTGTCACATGAGCTGCTAATTATAGATTGAATAGAAAGACCACTTCAGTTATTTTGTGACAATAAATATGCATTCATTTATTCTATAAACAATAGGAACACTTCAAATTTGAAGCACATAAATATTAAGTTCCTAGTTGTTAAAAAAATTCAGAGTGGTTGTGTGTCAATAGAGCATGTTGGTACAAATTCTACAATTACGCGCATATTAAGAAATTGTCACCCTAGGTTTTTCATGAGCACACTACTCATGTAGGTGTAATGTTATTTAAGGATATTCAGTTTTAGTGGGAGTTTGTAATTTTGAAAATACTCATTTAGTTTAGGCACAATGTCGGTTACTTCAGTTTAAAGTTATATTAAGATTATTTTCTGCAGAAATAAAGTTCTTTTGGTTTATGCACACTCTAAATTTAGTAAAGTTTGATCTCACTAAGGTTTAGGAGGACCAGTTAGAAATAGACATGTACGGTTCACATTTCATATAATTTTCCATGCTACGCATCCATGATTGATCTATTTCATTTGACTATATTGTATATGTGACCATTGATGGGTCTAATCATGATTGATACGACAAAGGCTGCTTTGATCCTATATAGGTATAGTTGATGGACGAGATTGTTATAGAATACCTATTATATAATAGCAAATTCTGAGCTCATAAGGTTGTACATTTATCAGGAAACATATGTTTCCCAAGTAGGAGATTGTTGGATTAAAATCTGCAATTGTGGGCACACAGGTAAAATGTATGATGCTATTATAAAGTATGACATTAAATTAAGTGACCAATTATGTTAGGCGTGTCATAGATATTAAAGTGTCATAGAAATAAAAGTGTAGATACCAATGAAGAGCAGAGTTATAAATATTTAATAGTTGATTTAATAACCAACTATATAGAAGAGGTAGTGGTCCCCAAGAAATAGGTTAACTTATTTTTCTCTCATTCCCCGTTAGAGATTTGTACGTCAAGAGATAACCTATCTTCTTAGAAGATCACAACCATCTTTTAAGCGATCTCTATAAAAGGATTCAAGGTCTTCGGTCCATCAATGAATTCATGTACGCTTCCTCATTCAGTTTATTGTTCTTGATGATTTGACATTGTAGATCATGGGTTTATGTTTCATATTATTTTATGATTTGGTTCTAACATCATATACATATTAATTACAACATTTTTACAAAAGGGTATTATGGTAATGAACTATTTACAAATGTTACACACTTCTTATTAACAAGACATGACAAGTCTATAAAGGATTTGTATATTTGATAATTGATAATATTTACAATTGACCTATATATAGGCTTACAAATGAATATACAAGGAAAAGGGAAATCAAATATTTAAATACAAGATAGGATAAGATAAGATAGAATTTGAATGAGATTTGACTAAGAGTTATCTCATAGATTTGAATGAGATAAAAGTTATCTCATCTTATCTTTATCCTTAATACGCTTCTGCAAGATAAAGGATCCATCGAAGACTCTAATCTTGGACTGAAAATGGATGAAGAGATTACGACCAAGCGATTTGGTAAGCGTGTTCGCAATTTGAGCTTTGGAGGGAATGTGTTGAACAACTAGGGAACCCGCAACAACTAAGTCACGAACAAAGAAGTAATCAAAGGAATGATACATTATACGAGAATGAAAAACTAGATTTTTGCAAACATATATGGCACTGAGATTGTCGTAGAAGATAGATGGTGGTTTTGGTAATGCCACAACAATTTCTTGAAGAAAATGTTGGACCTAAAGTACTTCAGCAGATGCATTTACCTCGACGCGATATTCAGCTTCTGTGGAGGAACGAGAAATAGTTTTCTGACGAGCTGACTTATAAGAAATAAGATTAGATCTAAGATAAATAGCATATCCAATAGTGGATCTGCCGTCTATAGAAGACCATCCCTAGTCTCCATCGGCAAAGAGGGTAAGATAAAGAGAATATGCCGAACGAAAAAGAATACCATGGCATAGTGTTACTTTGAGATAACGCAGGATGCGCTTAGCTGCTGTCCAATGTGCTAGTGAAGGATCATGCATGTATTGCGACAGATGTGTAAGTGTGAGATACTGAAGGAGACCAAGTAATCGACGATACCCAAAAATATCAAGTGCCTTGGTTGGCTCCAGCAGAAGTAGCTTGTCGAAAGAGGACATAGGTGTAGAAATTTCCTTGGCATTTTTTATCTGAAACTGAGTCAAGATGTCAAAGATATATTACGTCTAAGATAAAAACAACCTAGTAAGAGTAGAAATAGCCTCAATACCAAGAAAATGGTTGAGCAAGCACGTATCCTTCAAAACAAACTTCGTAGATAATATGCTGATGAAATGAGAAATAAAATTGGTGTTATTACCAGTAAGCACAATATCATCCACGTAGACTAGAAAGTATAAAATAATTCATTTACATTATAGATGAGGAGAGAGGCATCGGCCTTTGATTTCGTAAAACCAAAGTGAATAAGAAATTGAGAGAGTTAAACATACCATGCCCTCGGGGCTTGCTTGAGTCCATACAAAGCTTTACGTAAACAAAATATATAAGATGGGTGAGTAGAATCAACATACTCTGGAGTTTGTTCTAGATAGACTTTCTCATATAAGGTGTCATTTAAGAATGCTTTATTAATGTCAAGTTGCTTGAGGGGCCATGCATGATGGAAGTCAAGAGTGAAAATAATATGCACCGTAACAGGTTTCATCACAGGACTGAAAGTCTCAAAGTAGTCACGACCAACTTCTTGAGAATACCCTTTCGCTACTAGCCGAGCCTTGTATCTATCAACAGAGCCATCAGCACGTCGTTTCACATGAAATACCCATTTGCACCCTACGACATATTGTGTACACCGTGGAACAAGATCCCATATTTGGTTGCGTAGCAAGGCATTAAACTCATAATCCATGGCATGTCTCCATAATGGGGTTTGAGAGCTTGAGTAACAGTCTTTGACTCTATTGTGGGAGGCAAATGATGACATGTAGTAATATTAACAAATGAAGGACCGAAGTACCTTGGATTTGGTCGACGAATCCGTTGTTACGAAGGACCATGTAGTTGCAAGTTAGGAGAGACAACTTGATATAGCAAGTTAGAGGTGATATCTTACTATGGCATATCAGCCAAGGGAATTGGTGTGGCAATGGAATCATCAAGTTGTCGTGGCATATTAGATAATGAAGCATCAGGTTGTCGTGGCATAGGAGGCAATGAAGCATCAGATTGTCATGGCATAGTAGGCAATGAAGTATTTATTAGGTTGTCGTGGCATAGTAGGCAATGAACCATCCGATTATTGTGGCATAGAGATGACACATCGTGCAGAAAAAGGGAATATGTGAGGAACAAACCAAACATGACGAGAGACATAGACTCTATTAGTGGTCGGCTTCAAGCATTTATAAGCAGACTGCGTCACAAAGTATCTAAGGAAAACACATTTAGTGGACTATGGCTCAAGTTTATGTGTCGTGTATGGTCTCAGCCAAGGAAACACAAGCATCTGAATGGTTGAAGCTTGTCATAGTTCGGTAATTGTTGATGAAGGAGAAGATAAGGTGATACATTACTCAGTATTCGGTGTTGGCATCCGATTAATAAGATAAACAGCTGCCCGAAAAGCATGAGGCTAATACTCTATTGAGAGGGATGCAAGGTAAGGTAAAGAAAGTCTAGTCTCCACTATGCGACGATGTCTCCGTTCAGTAGTCCCGTTGTGTTCTGAAGTATGAGACAGTGACGTAAAGTGGGAAATATCGCCCAAATTCAAAATGGCAAGAGCTTAACAAACTCACTTCCATTATTAGAGAATAGAGACACAATGGTTTGATGAAAAAAGCTTTCAACATGCCTTTTAAATTGAGGAAATATTGTCGCAACATCAGATTTCTTCTTCATCATGTATAGCCAGATATACTTGGTAAAATGATCAACAAACATTACATAGTATGAATATCCATAATAAGACATATGTTTAGTGCTCCAAACATCAGAGTAAAGCAATTCAAGAGGATGAGAGCTTGACATAGTATTTTGACCAAATGGTAGTTTATGACTCTTATTAACAAGACATGAAGTACAATGATAGTTCGTCAAACTAGTTGGGTCATAAGCTAATTACAAGTGTGTAATATAGAGACTAAGACTTTATTAGATGGATGACCAAACTTGTGATGCAATTGATGCATAGGTAAGCAATTGACTGAGTTGACTTGGGGATAAAAGGATAGAGGAGCATAGTAGACACCACGAATTTTATTGCCTCGAAGAAGAGAATTCTCGTGGTTCGATCCTTAACAAGAAAATAAGAGTCAAAGAATTCAAAAGACACATGATTAGTCTGACATAATTTAGAAATTGACACCAAATTTGTATTTAACTGAGGAACATATAAGACATTTGTGAGACAAAGGGGCTTGATAGCTATGGAACAATGCATCGGCCAATATGAGGTATAGGTAGAGAGTTACCATTACCCAGATAAACTGTATCAGGACCATCATAAAAGAAAAAAACCTGAAAAGACGCAGTGGTCATTGTGGTGTGATGCGAGGCACCACTATCAAACATCCAAGGAGCCAAATCAGATGATGAAAGATCAGCAGCAGTGTTAACAACCAATGAATCAGACGGTGTCTTCTGATAAAAGTTGTTGTTGTGAAAGAATCAAACAAGCTTACGGTAATCTCGAACAACATGCCCTGGCAAATTACAGAACTTTCACACAATATATTGTCATTTAGAATGACTAGATTGAGGAACATGACTATGACCGCCACCAAAAAATGAATGGCCATAGCGACCACCCTTCGCTCGAGAACTGTTGGTGGAATAACTATGATTTGAATTAGCTTGCTGCATAAAATATGTCATGGAAAGAGGTGTAGCTTGGTCAGATTCTTGAAGGATTCTCTCATGATCAGTTAAGATCTCAGACAACTCAAGTATGAATGTTGATGTGTTACGTACACAAAGGGCAGTAACAATTGGACGATAATCATCACCCAATTGATTGATAATAGAAATCAAGATATCTGCATCGGTGACATGACAGTTTGCCAAGGCAAGATCAGAGGCAATATCCTGCATCTCTTTCATGTACTCGGAGATAGACCTAAAACCACGCGGATTGCGAGCCAATTTGGACCTGAGAGCAAGGATGTGACCGAGAGATGCCCGAACATAACTTGCAACTAGAGTTTCCCATGCAATTTGGGCGGTGATAGCAGATGAAATAAGTGGTTGAACTTGATCATCACAACTACCAAGAAGAGCATTGATAAGAATTTGATCCTGGCGATACCATCATAGATAGTCAATATTAGCAATTGTTGTCGCGACATCGGTAAACTTAGATGGAAAAGACTGTGAACCATCAATATAACTGAGTAGCCCAAAACCAATGAAAGTAGCCTCTACTTGGCGACGCCAAATAGGAAAGTTGACAGACGTAAGTTTGATTGGAAAGTTGGTCGGTGCACTAAGATGCACAAGATCATTGGAAGTAGAAGATGGAGCCATGAAAGGAGATCCGATTTAAAGAAGAGGTAAAATGAGTAGAGAAATTTTACTTGGCTTTGATTACCATGTAAAGAATTTGTATATTTGATAATTGATAATGTTTACAATTGACCTATATATAGGCTTACAAATGAATATACAAGGATAAGGGAAATCAAATATTAAATACAAGTCAAATATTTAAATACAAGATAAGGTTGAGATAGAGATATGATAAGATAAAATTGAAATGAGATTTGACTAAGAGTTATCTCATGGATTTGAATGAGATAAACGTTATCTCATCTTATCTTTATCCTTAGTTGTATGCAAAACAAGTGAACCGAACATAATCATGACATGTAATGAGATGTATATGTTCAAAAACGAAATCTCACTACTTCAAATCGTGCCTTGGGTCATTTAGGTGACAAGATGAACGTGACCTATCCTTAAAGAGTAGACTATATAGACTAAGGTTGCTTTGTTTCAAATATAGTCTTAATTTTCTTTATCAGGTTTTACATGAAAAAATATTCAATCCGACTGTTTTTATATGATTTTATATCATTTTAAGAAAAGAAAGGTTAAAAAGTACATATATGCCATGAATATGATAATCTTTTGGATTCAAACTGATTTATTAATTTTTGGAAAGATTTAAAGACGAAAGGGTTATTCAAAACTTCTGGTTCTGATGTCAACCAGAATTTGGAATGAACACTTTTAATAGTTTCATCCGTGTTTGAAATAATTTTTCATCTCTATATTACTATATTTCTAGAGTCAATAATTTTATATGAGAAATTACCGAACTCAATCATTTGATGCGGTTACTCTAGAGTATTTTTTTGGGCCCATGACCGATTTTTAGATTTCTTCGTTAACTTAATTGATTACTTTTAATTACCTAAATCAAAATGGAACCACACTTAAAAGTAGGTCAATGTTTATTTTTATAGAAACTTAGAAACAAACGTATTCAATTTTTAATTCGTTTTTTAATAGTCTTAAGGTGATTACAAAATATTATTTGTTCATACTTTTTTAACTTTTTGATAAAAAACACACACATTGCAGAAAAAAACTTCCCGAATCAGAGTCTCCTAAGATGAACATTATTCTTTTTTTCACTGAGACCACTCGTTGGCTTCAAATTTCAATTCGATTTTCTTTTTAACATTAACATTTTGGAGAAATGATTAAATTAAGGAAATGGCCCATATAGGTGGGGGTTTAGTTTGACAAGTCTCACGAATTCTAGGCCTCACTTACGCACTAGAATTAATTTCATTTTTATGATTTTTTTTCTTTTCCCTTGTAGCCGTAGGGATAAGCAATAAGTGGGCAGCATTGAGAGGTTGGGGGGGGGGGGGGATACAAACCAAAGTAAGTTTTAGGGCATGTGGTGGATTTATCAGGTGATTGGCACACTCGTGCAAGCGATTTATGTAGGTAGAGATAGACAACTCAAAAGGACGTGCCCACTCCCTCTCATCGATCTCCATCGATCCATGCCATTCATGACTCTACTCCTTGTAGGCCATGAGGGCTTAACCCTAATTAATACTCCTGTCTCACAGTGGAGGATTCAGAAATATTTTTTTAGGGTGAATATAGATAAAATCTTAAAATATTATGTGGACACAATTCACTAAAAAATTTAAGAACTAATTCATAAAAATTAAAAAACTTAAGTCAAATGCATGAAATTTAAAAAAGTTTAGAGTCAACATCTGCCTGCCCTGCAATAAATACGGATTCGCGTACTGAATGTCATGGGAGCAAGCAAGTAGAGAAACAAAACCCAAATGTTTGTAAAG
Source organism: Hibiscus mutabilis (assembly GCA_019671005.1). Taxonomy (NCBI): domain Eukaryota; kingdom Viridiplantae; phylum Streptophyta; class Magnoliopsida; order Malvales; family Malvaceae; genus Hibiscus; species Hibiscus mutabilis. The sequence continues at coordinate 8,578,131 of CM033718.1, read as the reverse complement.
AAAGACAGCCATTTTTATAGTAAAGTCTGCAGCAAGTAATTAGAAAAGTATTTCTTTTCATAAAAGATGAATTCCTTGTTTGGAAAAGGATGGAACTGGGGAATCCAAACCAATGTTTTAGAATAAAGAAAACCAATTAATTAATTGAAGCCAAACAAGATAAAAAGGCCGACCATGACCAGCCATGAAAGTCCTTAGTGTTAGTGGTGTCAAATATCAATATCATTAACACTAATGTTTGTATATATGTATATGTTAGTTGACTATAGGAAACAGCTCATGTGCTCGCATATGATGAGCTCACGAGTGAATGATGAGAAATGATTGAGATATAATTAATCAATTAATTAATTAAAATATGTTTTTTTTTCTTTGTAATAAAAAACTATGAATTGGGACATTACTAAGGTCAAGGAAGCCTTGATAATATATAGACAAAACTAACTATAATACGGAAAAAAAGAGAAAACAAATAATAAAAAAAGAAGATTGAAAGATGCTCGTAGCCGTTGTGCAATGGACATGGTTTGGTTGTTGGTATATACGACTTAAACAGCACTATGGAATATTTGTCTTTTGCATCCAACTTTATATGTGCAATTTGCTAAACAATGGACTTTTTCGATGTTTTCTTTTGGACACGTAAAAACAACCTTAATCGTCTTCCTACTACTTACATATATATTTGAATAATTGAATAATATATTTATATGTAGATAAAATACAAGGAATCTTTCCGCCCTACTTTTCTAATGCATGCATGTAATTGGCTATAATCATCGGAATATAAATTATCCGCTTTTTTGGTGTTCTATTCATGTCCTAACAATAATAATTATATTTAGGATTTAGGGTTTAGAGTTTAGAGTTTAAGGTTAGGGTTTAGAGAATTTAGAGAATGATATATTTTAAGGCGTGTAGTGTAGAGTTTAAGATTTAGAATATAGGTTTAGAGCTTCGAATTTATTTTTTACTATTTTCTAATGTTGAAGTATAAAAAGGGCACGAAAAAGGTAGAGGATTTTGTCCTAATCATCAGAAGAGACTGTCTTTGATTTTTGTATTGTTGAGTGTATATAAATACAAAATAATAATTATGCTTAGAAAATATGTATAATAATTCTTACAATTATGTAAATGGTGATTAGGCATGTAAACAAACCGAACGAACACCAACGAGAGTATGTTCATGTTCATTTGTTTAATTTTAACCGAACAAATGAACGAACATAAACACCTAAACGAACATAATTTCTTGTTCGTTTGTTTAAATTTTTTGAAAGGTAACGGATCTCGTCAAAACTCCATCTACGCCTAATAGGGGAAAAAGAGTGCCCTAATTTTATTAATCCTTACTAATATAGTCGATCGTTCCAACCTACAATTATATCACACAGGTGGCCACCGGCTCACATAAGAAACAAATTTTCCACTACCAATACATGAGATATTTTTCTTAAATATAATCCTAAGATATATAAAAAAATTGTTAACGATATTTACATAAATCAAGCTATTACGAAAGTAATATCAGAATATAAATTTATATCAAAAACTTATACCTTGATGTGAAAAGAATTTGGCCCTTCGCTCTAGAGCAATAATGCATTCCCCATTTTATTATTTTTTCTAGAAAAATAATATTTATTTCAAGAATTATCGAAATTGCACTTTTTGCACAACAATAATTTTTTTCAATGATATATGTGATTACAAATAAGAGAAAGAAAAGGATAGTTTTTTTTATTTAATTAAATTAAGAAAATAATGAAGAAAATAATGGATAACGAAGAAGTCTGTCGGTGGAGGAGGCCGTATATTATATATACGTGTGTATGAATGTACATTAGCATTCCATATCGATATATCCTTGACCTTGCCTACAGAATTAGTATTATTTAATAAAACATTTTGATACATAAGCCGTGTAAATTTTAGTTTGTATTTATTTTTTAGTTTTGGGGGTTAGAGTTTAGGTCGTAGGGTTAAGAATTTAAAGTTAATGTTTAGAATTTAGGGTATATGGTTTAAGGTTTAGATTTTTAAGGTTAGGGTTAGGAATTTAAAATTTTTATTTTATAATATAAAAATGCATACTTGTATAAAATTAATTTTATACAACATGTGTATCAAAATTTTATTCTTCTTATATATATATATAACACTCATTTTTTTTAAAAAAAAATAGGTATTACTAATTCATTTTTCTTATAATATTAGTTTAATCTATTCATTAAATATTGATTATCGGTCATTGACATAATAATAAATTATTCATGTTGCTTAAACTCTAATCAACGTAAGTATAAGATTTATGCTTATAAAATTATGTATTCAGGACCTAGACACTTATAACTTTTAGTTCAATTACTTTTTAGGTCCCTTTTAATTTTGAAACTAAACAATTTAAGTTTTGATCTCAATCTTTCCTCCAATTACGTCACTACAAACTAGGCATCGATCTTTTCTGTTTTTTATTTAAATACTTCTTATGTAGTTGTTAATTTTAAAATTAAAAAATTATTCTAAAAATCATTTCTATGTTCCTGATTTGTGGGTAATCCTTTCCGATCAAAGTTTCATTCTGATTTGGACCCTCGATGCATTAAAGAAAGATGTAAGGTTGAAATTGAGTCATATTTCCGAAATTTTATTAGTTAGGAGCGTATGGCATTTGGCTATGAGGGTTTTACTTGGTATGTATAATTGAATTGAAAAGGGACAAAAACAAACATTTAATCAATCATATATAGGCCCTTTTTCCCTTCCCAATGCCATGCATAATTTAGAGACATCGGGGACCCATAAAGATGGCGTAGAGATACGTTATCTCTACAGTACACGGTACAGCTCAGATCTGTTATCTCCGTAGAATGTTTTGCATGCACTCCAAATATTTGATCCCCATCAACTCAGTCTCAACCGTCCGATCAACCTCCGAATTATTCTTGCAATTATTACTGTGTGCGTTGGAGACATGGGGTGTTCACGAACAGTTAATCACATCAAAATGATTCATTAATACGGTTTTTGAAAGTCTCGACTCGATATTTTTATGAGCCATAATCGTCCCGTTTAAATCCTTATCATCTAAACGGTCAATCGGTTTATTCAGTACGATTACTCGATTAATTAGGAACCATTTTACATCTAGTATTATAAATAATGTACATATCTTACTACCGGTTTTAATAGTTTAAAAATATCAACCTAAAAAAATTAAATATAGTCTTCGATATTTATAATAAGTAGTAATAAAAAAGTCAGTAATTCAATGTACTTCCTAACATAATAAATAATCACTAAAATTATTTTTTAATTTTTTTTCGGTTTTCCGATTATTGTTTCACTAAAAAATTGTAATCATAATTATCTCGTTTAATCGTTAATTTTATTAGTAAGATTATCGTATTGTTTTGACAGAAAATTTTCAGACCGATTATTTACTGTTTAATCAAATTTTCAGTACGGTATATTGATTCAGATTTTTATAAAGAGTCGTAGTAGGAAATGTATGAATTGATCATGTTACCCCTCAAACGAATTACAACTCGATTGTACGAACAAACAAGATAAAGAGAAATAAAGAAGAAAAAAAAAGATTTTCTTTTGAAATCTGTCAGTTCGATTGAATATATGTAAAGTTACATGGTCCTACCCAAGTATAATTGATGTTGAAGTACTGTGTTGCCGCTCAGCGGATGGACATAGAAGGGTTAAAAGGTGCAGTCGCCTCTTAAAATTTTAAAATTATTATATAATTTAAAAAAAATTTAAAAGTTTTTTAAGCATTTTTATTAAAAATTTATTTTTATTCTTTTAAAATTTTATAAATTCACTCTTTAATGTAAAATTCTGCATCTTCCCTATTATATGATCGATGCTTTGTTTAACCTTTTAATCAAGATTCCGCCTTCGGCCCTGGCTGGGTTTTCACAATTTCAATGCGGGGCCATCCCTGTTCTACGCCTAACGATTTGGAATATCATTTTACATTTTCCTCCGGAAAACAACAATCTCAAGGACGGATTTTCCCGGAATTTAAAAAACTTTCCCACAAAATTTCTTGGTTTTTTAAAATCAAATTGTTCCTAATTGATCATCTGTCAATTGGAAATTTAATATGGCCTTTTGTCGTGTCTGGCTGAAGAAAAAGACAGAATATACAAACAGCAAGGATTAGGAAGTTCAAGTCTGGATTTATTAATAGGAACGCACAAGAATTTGGTTCTGTTTTGATATATTCTAATATGCAACGTATGCATGTCTGCTATAATCTTCTAATCATCATTATGATTGAATATAAAATATTTTTCAAGGTTTTGAATTGGTGCAAATCGAACTCCAGGGAACATTTGAGATTCTTTTCATTTTGAGTCTTGTCTTGTCTACGGACGGCCAGGGCTTTAGAAACAAGTAAACGAGTGACGTTTAGGAACGAATCTACGGTTAAACATCTTAATTTAAAGTTAAAAATTAATAAGTTTCAAAGTTTGAATGAGCAACATGTTACACTTTTAATAATATTTTTTGTTGTATTTTTTAACGAGTTTTAAAACTTGATCTTTTAGGTCGATAATTTTTTGAAAAGTTTCGAAACTTTCAAAACTTGTCAAGGAAGTTTCAGAACTTGTCGAAAAACTACGAAAATCAACTTAAAATAATCTAAAATGTTATAAAAATGGCTTAAATAACTTTCCCCTTAAATTTTACATGTTTTTTCAACTTATCCCTTAAATTACGTTTTACCCACTTTTATCCCCCTAAACTTTTCGCCGTTACTCACATAGCCTAAAAAGCTAACACCGTTAAAAAATTTATTTTGACCAATCAAAAAGTACCAAGTCATTTATTTATTTTTTTTAAATTTTAAAATAAAATAAATATATTAAAATATTTATTAATTTAATTATATCTTCCAAAATACCCAAAACATCTCCATCTTCATTCTCTCATCATCTTCATCCCCAATTTTATACCAAAAAGCTAACACCCCCTTTTTCTTCATCGTTCCCTCCATTTTCACAGTATCTCCATTTTTACAGTATGTAAAGCACCCAAACAACATTTAGGCTCTAGCCTTGAAATCTCGTCAAACATGTACCTTGCTAATTTGACATTATCAAACCCACAGTAGAAAATTAAAGCATTACCCACAAAAATATCAAACGCAAAACCCAATTTCAAGCAATGACCATATAGATTTGAGAGCAAAACATATACACCAATTTTTTTTTACCAAGATCTTCATTTATGGTTGAGTTTCAACATTTGTTCTTGTGCTACTGCCGCCAGCATATGTGGATTTGTATTTCCAGAATCCAATTAAAAATGAGTTTGGAGTTGGGAAAGAGATTTCTGAGTTGGAAGGTGTAGTTGAACATGGGTTGTTTTTGGGGATGGCTACCTCTGTTATCATTGCTGGGAAAACTAGCGTTAAGATTATGACCAAGTGATAGAGATTTTTGAGTAATTTGTTGCAGAAAATGGGGGAAATTTTTAGAATTTTTATTGTACAATGTTGAATAATCGAGGGGGTTTTTGGAATTGAATTGAATTGAATTGTTAAGGAATTAGTGATTGGGAGGTTGGTTTAGGGTTCGAGGAAACGGTGAAGAAGGGGAAATGGGGGGTCGGGAAAAAGGGGGAAAAAGTGAGATGAAAATGAGGGTGTTTTGGGTATTTAATATATTTATTTTATTTATTTTTATTTCATTTTAAAATTTAAAAATAAATAAAAAATGACGTGGCATATTCTGATTGGTCAAGACAATCTTTTAACGGTAGGGGACAATGTGAGTAACGTCGAAAATGTTAGGGGACAAAAGTGGGCAAAACGTAATTTAGGGGGTAAGTTAGAAAAATATGTAAAGTTTAAGAGAAAAAGTTATTTAAGCCTAAAAAAATATATAACATTTTTGAGATCTTAATTTTATTATTAAATTACGATCTAGTTGACACGGTTTTTATCATTAAAAAATGAAACAGAAATTTTAGTTGAAATATGTTACGAAGTAAATATGTTAAGACAACAATTTTAATCTGTTTCAGTTTTGATGATTTCCGTGTGAAAAAAGGATTTCAAATTTCAATCGACGAGGAAGGAAATGGGGACATTTAGTGAATTAGTACTAAATCTCAAAGCGGAAACTCCTTGTGAAGTAAGGAAAGTTACAACACTGAATGGAATTCATCAAAAACAGGAAACGGATTCTTAAATGTGAAACATTAACCAAAATCATAATTTGTTCTTTCCCATGTAATGATAGAAATTATTCAAAATCCTCTTAAATTTAGCAGAGTTTTCCAAATAAGCCGGTGGAGTAAACAACTTGTGTTGTGTGCATAAGCAAAATGAGATATTAATATCATGTTACTTTCTTTCATTTTTCTCGTAGAACTGGAGAAAATTTCGAATTTAAAAAAGGTATCTTTTTACTGTTTGACTTGTGTAAAAAGGGAGTTACTATCTGGCACCATCAGCTGAAATTTTACCATTTGGAATAGGATCAAGTAAAAAGCATGGGTTAATGTCAAACTTGTGTTCTTAATTTTTCATCTCAGAATAATATCAGACAAAAAATGTCCCACCATCCCTGCGGAGGACTGATTCTCGGGCATTTGATGAGACACATGCAACTCAGATTATTTAACACATCTCAATTTTTCTAAATAATTTTTATTTTGAGAAAGAAAAAAAAATTACTTATAATAAGTTTTGAATCCACAACCTAAAAACGAAAAAAAATGTTAAATTAAAATTTTAATCACTTACTTTAAAAATTATTAACTACACATTTCAGTTTTTCTTCGAGTTCGAATTTTGTAGCTCCTATTTTGGGTTGAATATCACAATGTTTTATACCCGATAATTACGACCCTTCTCTTTTATCTTCGGATAGCCGTTGCTTTTGTAATAAAATAAAGGGTAACTTATATGAATAATCATTTAATTTTATTTTCAAACCAATTTTGGTTACCAAATTTTAAAACGTTCAATTTACTCACTGAAGTTTAGACATTAAATGTTTTTGATCAGTGCTCTGATAATTTTTTGATGACATTAATTTTTCGGCGAATGAAATTTCTTCTCCAAGATTCGAGCGATAGAAAACTTCATCAATATGAGAGAAGCAATATACTGAAAAACGAATTTCATTTGACGAAAAAGGAGACTGATCGATGAGAGAAAAACTAAAAGATTTATATGTGATTCATGAACTTCAGAGTACTTTTAACAAAATGAAAGTCGAATTTAGACTAAGGAGGCTGGGACTAAATGAATGGTGAGATTTGGGGCCGAACAACTACTATCTATCACCGTTTGTGACTTAATGGTGACAAAAAACGTTCAATGCCTAAACTTTAATGACAAAAAATATTTAATGTCTAGACTTTAATAAGTAAATTAAACCTCTAAAATAGATTTAAGAATAAATTTTAACGATGGCTTACGTAATTTACCCAAAAATAAAATGGAAGAGGATGAGCGTAGCGAAACTATAACACTTAGAATGCGACTTTTCTTTCCTGGATAGTCTCCTCTTATATTAATTCAACTCCTTTTCTCAGTTGCCACTTCATTTTCTAGGCCTCCACCTTTCTTTCTCTTTCTCTTGCATTTCCTTGTTATTCTTACCAAAGCATTCAAACACACTGTTGAGAAACCAGAGCCCTAGTCATTTGCTGACAACATCCAACCTAGGATTCAGCGAAAGTTGCTGTTTTAGGAAAGCTTTCTTCCTCATTGTGAATTGGTCTGGTCTACAAATGGGGAGGCACTCTTGCTGTTACAAGCAGAAGCTAAGGAAAGGTCTTTGGTCTCCTGAAGAAGACGAGAAGCTGTTAAGGCATATCACCAATTTCGGCCATGGCTGCTGGAGCTCTGTCCCTAAACAAGCTGGTAACCTTTTTTTTCCGAACATCATCATTATTAACTTACTCCCCCTCTTTTCCCATGTCGGTTTCTTCTTTAAATCACCAACTTCCCTAAATTATTGACGAAATTTGCAGGTCTGCAGAGGTGTGGAAAGAGCTGCAGATTAAGGTGGATTAATTATTTGAGGCCTGATTTAAAGAGAGGTACATTCTCTCAAGAAGAAGAACATCTCATAATTGAACTTCATGCAGTTTTGGGCAACAGGTATCTTTTCGTTTTCTTTTTTGGTTTTTTGATTTTATAAATTATACAGATTTATGTAAACGTACTTCGGTTTATGTTTGGTTCGATTGATTCGCAGGTGGTCCCAAATAGCTGCGCAATTGCCTGGAAGAACCGACAATGAAATTAAGAATCTATGGAACTCTTGCTTAAAGAAGAAGCTTAGGCAGAGGGGCATTGACCCTGTCACTCACAAACCCCTCTCCGAGGTTGAAAATGGGGAAGACAACAAGGGTCACTGCCCGGACATGGCGGCTTCCGGGTCATCGAGTGAAATGAACCTCAACTCGAACAATCCGAAAGCCGGAACGTCGGTTACCATACAAGGTTACCGGTTGGAAACGGAACGCTCTCCGAACTCCAAGACAATGAACAGCAGCGCTAACAATGGAAATAACCACACCAACGTCAATTTGATGACGTCTACAGCAGCTAGCAGCAAAGGGTTCATTCTGGACAAATTCTCGACCACGAAGACCAACAACCAGCAGGTGGTGCATCTTCCGATTCAACAATTGAACTATGCGTCCAATGCCAGGCTCCTGTCCGCCTCGAATCCGACTCTCTGGTTTAATCAAACTAGCCAAGCGTTCGATATCAATCCCGAATTTTCTTCGGTCGCCGCAATGTTCCCGCCATTGACTACAACTTCGTTCCTCTCTGCTCCCATGGGGTTCAAGCCTTCTGTCTCTGTTCCCACTGCAAACGGTTCCCACTATTGGGAAACCGGTGCCGCGTCCTCGGCTAACAACAGCAGCAGCAACAGCACCGAGCTACAAAGTAACAGTTCGTTCTACGAGAACAATAGCTCCTCTTGGGGAATACCAGATTGTAGCACACCAGAGAAAGATGCTCCTCCAAACCCAATCCATCTAATGGAAACTCAAGCTGATGAAATCAAATGGGTTGAATATCTCAACAATCCATTGTTAATGGCGGCTGCGTTGCAGAACCAAACTCCACAATCCTTGTACAACATCGACATCAAATCGGAATCAGATTTCGTCACCAATAATTCATCAAACAGCATGTGGCCTCATAACCAACAGCAACAGCAAGTACCTACACAAAATCCCAGTATGTGTGCTAAGGATATCCAGAGACTTACAGCAGCTTATGGACATATTTAGCTTTACATCCATGAAAGTGTGGAACTTGAATTGAATTAATGCAATTCTCTCATATATCAGGTGTGCATCACAGTTTTTTTTCTTTCTTTTTTCCCCTTTTGGTCTTTGATTCTGGTGTATATAGGTCTGATACAAAGATAAATTGTCAGCTCTGGTTTTGGACTAAATGTGAGGAAATAACTCTTTGTTGTTAACTTGTTGGTTTGTTTTTGTGGGGTAGAATCCGCAGAATAAGACTTGTTTCGGTGTCTTTTAGTCTTCTTTGCCTCTCTGCAAATGGGCATATTTGAGCTCTGGAATGTTGCAGTTCTATATGTAAACAAGTGTTGATAAAAAGAAGAATATTAATGGATGATCCATGGGCATGGGGTTGAATTGAAAGCATTCATTTCTTGAATATTTCAACCACTTTCTTTGGTACTATTTGCTTTAAAAATTGAAAATTAGTAAATAATCTTTACAGTCGGTGATTAAGGCTTTCGGTTAAAATTTTCTACTTTTTTTAAGTTGTGAGTTCAAGACTTATTATGATAGTAAAATTTTTTCGTAGAAATTATTTTAAAAAAATTGAACACGTCAAAATTCTTTTGTCACCACTTTGTTTTCTCACACTCGACTGGTTGTCTTTGTCTATCACTGTTTAGAGGACACAGAAAATAAGAAATCATAATCGCTTTTATAAAGCTTTATCACTTTAGTTTCAGATTTTACTAAATTATTTTAAATTTTTTAGAGATTTATATTAATATACAAGTTGTGTTATTTTTTTATAATTATTACTTTTTTTAATTATAAAATATAAAATTTTAATCTAAAATTTAAATTTTAAAATATAAGTCCTGAATTAAACTCTTAGACCTAAACTTGATAAAGTGGATCAATATGTATAGGGGAAGTGTCGAGTTTTTGACATTTAAAGTTGAGGTTTTAAGTGTTATGGTTAGTGTTTTAGTGTTTGCGATTATATTTTAGGGTTTGAGATGGCAAAATTTAGAGTAAAAGTTTGGGACCAAAATATTTTGTTTTATTTAGAGGCTTAAACAAAAATTTTGAGGGTTTAACTAAATATTTTAATAATTTTGAGAGATTTAATCATAATGTTTAAAAATTTTAAGAAGGAATTTAATTGAAAATATTCAAACTTTTGAAGCTTAATATGAATTTTTAAAAATTTTAAGGGAACAAATAATTTTTTAAAAAGTTTAGAGGCAAAATTCAAATTTATCAAAATTTTGGGGGCCATAAAGGTTAGAGCTCCTAAAAAAGATACTTAATAATTTTTTACACCTATTTGTAAAAAATAAACTTTCTACTGAGAGTGCATCAAGTAATTACCTATATATGTTTCGATATTCATAGTGACAAATTTACAATTTATAATATTATACTATTTGAAATTAATATAATCGTAGGACTATAATTAAAATTAACCAGTACAATGCGCATTACTATAATTATAATTACTATATTTGTACAACTACAACCATAATCAGCCATTGCAACACATAATTGAATGGATTGATTATTAAAAGGACGAGTCTATCACGCTCGACGAATACCGTTGAATACTATTAACGCTGAACATCACTGAATACCATTAAATTGATTAATAAAGATTAAAAATTTCAAGGACTCAAATATAATTATAAATTATTTAAAATAAAATTTCAATGAAAATATTTTCTATATATATATATATTATATTTTTTAATATTTTTTAAATAATTGGATCAAATACCAACTTTAGTCAATTTAAAATATAAAAACCTAAATTTTAAACTCAAAACCGTAAACCTAAACTCAAAACACTAAACCTTAAACACTAAAGCCTAAACCTAATGTCTGAATTTAGGCTTTCGGTTTTCAGGTTTATTGTTTACGGTTTTGGGTTTATGGTTTTTATTTTTTTAAATTGACTAAGGTTGGTATATGATCCAATTATTTAAAAAAGATTAAAAATATAATATATATGGAAAATAATTTAATTAAAATTTTATTGTAAATAATTTATAATTATATGTTGAGTCCTTGGTATTTTAATCTTTATTAATCAATTTAATGGTGTTCAACTATGTCCAGCGTTAGTGTTGTTCAACGGTGTTCGTCGAGCGTGGTAGAATTTTATTTATTAAAATATATTCGAATAGAACCGAAAATAATAAAAAGATACTTTACCAAAATTACAGATATTTAAAATGATTAAACTAGAGAATTAACTGTTTTTTTTTTTGACAAATCTTAATTCTAATTTTAGTCTTATTTAGAGGGGCTTCAAGGAAAGATGGTGCTCTTAGTGGGTTTAGAGCCATAACTTAAATAAATATGAGAGAATAAAGATAAACAGCTTGAGAAAGTGATTCACAATCAAGTCTAAAAATTTTAACTTAAGAAAATGATTAAACTAAGATTTCAAAATTTAAAAGTATAAAAATGATAAAATATAATACATAGACTAAATCTATAAATTAGACATAATATAAATTCGAATATGAAATTTTGACCCATTTGAATAATGTAAGGGGAGCGTACATGGGAAAGTGACTCACAATCAAGGGCCATACAAGTAATGTTGTCTTGTAGCTTCTTCCAATGCACTAACGATATGGGAAGAAACACTATAAATCACGGCAACAAACAACTTCAAATTCAAATTCAAAGAAGAATCGGAGAAACTCAATCATGCTGTGATGCCTAACCAACGCCATTTCACCGTTATCAGGAAGCTGGTTATTCATGCAATCAGGGCAACGTCTATACTCACTAAAATACAGAACAAAGTGGTAACGCAATCAAAGGGTCATGTTAGTTTTTCAAAACCGAGGATGGTTTTGGAGGTGCACTAGGTACGATCGCACGTAATTCCTGAAAAATGAGATTACAAAATTAAATTAAATTAAATTAAATTAAATTAAATTTTTACAAGAAAAAAATAAAAGATTAATTATAGACTAGTAGTAAATATAGGTTTAAAGGTTAAATTGGCCCTCAACGAAAAATAAAAAAATTAATTAAGCATTTATAAAATTTTTGCACCCAATTTGGCCCTCAAAATTTAAATTGCATCCAATTTAGCCCCTCTTTTATGTTGACCACGTTGACCGTCAATGCCCTCTAACGGTCAAATATAGAAGGACACATGGCACTCGCAGAGCGTGTCACGTCATCAAAATCGATTTTTATTAAAAAGTCATAAAAAATTAAAAATATCAAATTAATTTATTTTTTCTTATTTTCCTTTATTTTTTATAAAAATACAGAATTCATAAATTAATTTTGAGGGCCTAATTGATCGTAATTTGAATTTTGAGGGCTCAATTGAGTGAAAAAATTTCATAAGGGCTAAATTGGTTTTTTTGTTTTTTTAAGGCCAATTTGACCTTTAAGCCTAAAATATATGAGAAAAATAAAATATTATTGTACTTTGTAGATTTTGAGTCCTGTTATACTCATTTTCTTATTTCAAAGTAAGTCTACCATGTACAGAATAAAATCAACAAGCATTTATATTTTAAAAATCGAGTACTTTGTCAACGATCTCTGGAATAAGTGGTTAAAGCTATTAGTTGTCACTCTCTCATTTCTCTTAAGTTGTGGCTTCGAATCCCATTAAGAACAAATTCCCCCCAAGTAAAAATTATTCAAAAAAAATAAGTGTTTTATTTTAATAAATTGCGTAAGACCCCTAAATCTTTAAACCACCCCATATTCAAAACTAAGATGTTTACCCGTTAGTTAGAAGTAAGATCAAAATCAAATCCACATTTTCAATCTGAAATTAACTACATTTTGACGTCCTTATATACCATGGCTTCAAACAACTCCAATTTCTTTTCTTAGACCAGGAATATTAAGAGGAATTGTTTAAATATATAATTCGGGATAAGTATTAACTAAAGACTTAGTATTATTGGAAATTGAGATATTTTGAAAGAATTAATTCAATTTTTTTTAAGAAAAACCATGAAACAGTTGTTTATAACTCATTATACATAATTATATTTGTAATTAAATCTCACACTTCTCAAAGAAATTATGGAACTATTGTTTATAAACCTTTATATGCATCAATATATTTAAGGTTATACTCATTATTTTATTTTCTTAATAAAATCTATTAGAATATAATTAATTTTATTCCTAAAATATTATCCATAACCTTAACTCTAAACTCTAAACTATAACCCTAGCTCTAACATTAAACCCTAAACTTTAAACTATAATCCTAACCCTAAACTTTAAACTATAACCCTAACCCTAACATTAAATCCTAAATTCTAAACTCTTGAAACCCTAAATCCTAAAAACTATAAAAATAAAACAACTCTAAGACCCTAAAACATAAACCCTAAACTCTAAAAACAATAAAGATACAATAGCACTAAAACCATAAACCCTAAAATTATAAATCATAAACACTAAACACCTAAACCATCTTACATGATTATTAATTATATTAGATCCTAACATCCTAAACCATAAACCCTAAATCTTATCCATAACCTTAGCCATAAACTCTAAACTATAACCCTAACCCTAACCTTTAACCATAAATTCTAAACTGTTGAAACCCTAAATCCTAAAAATTATAAAAATAAAACAACACTAAGATCCTAAAACATAAACCCTAAACTCTAAAAACAATAAAGATACAATAGCACTAAAACCCTAAACCCTAAAATTATAAATCATAAACCCTAAACACCTAAACCACCTTACATGATTATTAATTATATTAGATCCTAACATCCTAAACCATAAACCCTAAATCTTATCCATAACCTTAGCCATAAACTCTAAACTATAACCCTAACCTTAAACCCTAAATTATAAACCCTTGAAACCCTAAATCCTAAAAACTATAAAAATAAAACAACACTAAGACCCTAAAACATAAACCCTAAACTATAACCCATGAATCAATGATGTTTAATATTTTAGGAATGTAATTAATTACATTCTAATAGATTCTATTAAAAAGTAAAATAACAATTATATTTTAGGGTTAGGGTTGTGGTTATAGTTTACCGTTTAGGGCTAAGGTTATGGATAAGATTTAGGGTTTATGGTTTAGGATGTTAGGATTTAATTCTATTAAACATCATAAATTAATAATATTTAATATTTTAGGAATAAAGTTAATTACAATCTAATAAATTCTATTAAAAATAAAATAACAATTAATAATAGGAATCTAGTAGTTCTTATACACAGCCATAAGCATGAAGTTGGGTGTTAGATTATGTGCCTAAGAACCAGGCCCAAAAGGCCAAAATTATAATTTTTAGCTTATTTCATATTATTCAAACATCTTTTAAACTATTTTGTTTTAGCAAAGTCTAAAACCATTACTTTAATTTTTCTCAACTTTTTCATCTAATACCAAATCTCAGTGATTATAAGATAATATTTGTTCATACATATTCTTAACCATTAACCATGTACTCATACTTTGAAGACAAATCGATTTGAACCCGAGTCTATAATCCAAACATATATATATATATATATATATATATATATATATATATTTCTCCGCTATGTAGTTCAATCAATAGGGTTAACATAGAGTTTCTTTAAGGAAAATCAAGGATCTTTAGACTAAATGAAATTGATCGATTATCGAACGTAGTAATTAATAAAATGAAATCTTTATTAATATTCTTTAAGCATAAATAAATCAACAAAATATGAAGAAACTTGATCGAAAGGAATGTGTAAATTGGCAACATTTTTGGAAATGGATAAGCTTTGGGCTGCAGCATTTATTGGATTAAGTTATGGAGTGGTGGTTGCCTAAAATTGGGCCAACTTCCACTCTTGCAGGTCACACAGTTCACCCTCCAACTGTCTGTGTCCTCAACAGTAGTGCAATTATATGGCTGAAAGTGCAGGTCCAAGCTACCAACCATCAGCGGCGATTGATCCGATCCGTTTGTTTTTTGATCTAATTTAAAATTTTAGATATTTGATCTATTTTTTATTATTCGGATAATTGGATCGTATATTCGAAAGTTTTGGATTAGATACATATAGTTATTTGACTTTTGGAGTCGATATTTGAAAATTCAAATTTTTTATAGATATGAATATTGCTATATTTGATATTTTTACTTGTTATATATGAATAGTTGAAATTTCTATGGATACAAATCTTGTTATATTTAATAATTTGTTGATTGTTATATTCGAAAATTCTAATTTTTTAAATAAAAACACCAAATTCAAAACAATACTTAAATCAAGATATAAATTTAGATATTTAAATATTTTAAGAATTCAATATTTAAAAAATTAAATGTCTAATTTTTTCTGAATCCGATAGCGAAATTAACACCCCTAATCACCGGGGTCAAGGATCCATTTCATAGAGCGTTCAAGCCAATCAAATCAACCCATTATCAATTAGTATTTTACGATTGAAAGAAAAAGAGAGAGGAACTTTCGGTATATATAATAATATAAAATATTTCTCCTTTGACTGTAGATGAAATTCTAAAAGTCCATATTACATGCATGCATGTAGGAAAGAAATAGGGTATATGTTTGAATAAGGCTTAAGATACAAGAAGTTTCTGATTTTTTTTAAAAAATAAGTTTTTAATTTTTTTATTCAATTAAGTTATTGAATTAGCAAAGTGAATCATTTAAAGCTTTATATCGATTACGATACACTATAATTCTATCGTATGACATTTAGAGATTTTTAAAAATATATTTTTATATATTTTGTAAGTTTTTAAAAATTTTAAGACTTTTAAAGATTTTTTAAATAGATTAAATTTTTTTTTAAAATATCGGGTGACAAATACTGTGACACAAAACACTGCACCAACTTATCCAAAAAGGATTTAGATTCAACAATCAATGTAGTCAAAGAGTTTAATTAATTAAATTTATTAGTTTAAGTGCTTAATTGTGTGTAAAAAAGTTCATAAATTTAATTTATTTTTCAAATGTTGAAGCACTTCTTACGCCCTTAAGCCTTTAAATACTTGTATAATGTTTGTATAGATTATTTATATAAGGGTTTGATTTCTAAAAATGGTTAAATAAAGATCTAACATTTTCATGTATGCTTGAATAAGGGTTTAACCTTTCAAAATGGCCAAGTAAAGGCATAATATTTTCAAATCTGCTCAAATACAGGCCAAATATTTTTGTATTAGCTCGAATAAAGGCATAATCTTTTAAAAATGTTTTCAAATAAGTGCTCTAATTTGAGCATATTTGGAAGAAAAAAAATTATATCCTCATTTGTTTAGATTCGAAAACATTAGTCACTTATTCAACCTTTTTAAAAGCTTGGATCTTTATTTAAGCAGATTTGAAAATGTTAAGCGACTGTTTCTTTTAAAGATTAGTCCTTTCTATGAGAATCACCTAAAAGATTAAGCTCTTAGCTGAATTTTTTTAAAAATTATATATTTAATCAAACCTACTACAATTAGAGCAATGCCTTGAAGTGGCATCATCTTTTTTTTTTTTTTTCTAAAAAATTTGGTATCCAATAACCATAACGCTTCATATTGAGTTTGAAGATATTCATATTTCAGTGGATTAAGTTTAGTTCAATTCATATTATTTTCAGTACAACATGAAGGAAAAATTTAAGATCAAGCATGCTTATGAACTTAATATACTTCGATTTAATGGAAAAAAAGATATGAATGATTTATGTTTGGTATAAAAAATCATTTTAAGAGATAAATTATTTTAACATTTAAGGGTAATTATTTCATGCATAAGTGTTTGTGGAAACTTTAGTTTTAGGGTTTGTGGAAATTATTTTAACATTTAAGGGTAATTATTTCCACAAGTATTTTAGTTTTAGGGTTTAGAGATTTTGTTTAGGGGTTTAAGTGTACTACTTCTGAATTTACGGGGTGTTGTTAGAATTTAGATTTTAGGGTTTAGGGTTTATAGGTTAAAACCTAAATCTTAATCATATTATCCTAAACCTAAACCCTAACATATAAACTCTAAATTCTAAATTCATACACTTAAACCCCTAAACCCTAAAATTAAGACATTTGTGAAAACTTTTCGTTTTTACTGCCAGTGCACGTGATATTTTCCCCAAATTTAAACTTACCATATTAAAAAAAACATTCCTTGATTCCTTCAATCTCGTAGGCGTGAGGGCATCATCCCCAATTTCAAGGATTATAATTGAAGTCCTGAAACTTCCTCTTAGTAGAGATGACAATATAATTCGAATCTAATTTGATTCGAAGAAAAAATTTGATCAAAAAAGTTCGAATCTAAATCTGAAAAAAAAGATCTGAGTCCTAATAGGAGGTAGATCGGATATGATAGTGCCATGATCTGATCCAAATCCAATCCGGTCCGAATTCGATCTATATATGAATCCGAATAAAAATATTTAAAACTCTTAAATTTAAAAAATATAAATATATATTATGTAATACCCTTCTTATCCGGGTTTATAATCTAATTAAAAATCCAAAACATTATATATATATATAAAAATATATATCAGCCAATATTAATATAAATAAAGGACCCAATATATATATGTGTCAATCCATTTACACTTAAAGAACCCAAAAATATAAATAGATAAATAAAACCCAAGTTCATTCATTAGTCCATTTACAATTTATACAACCTATTTACAATTTAAACCCAGCCAAGCCCATTACCCAATTAAGCCTAAACCTAAACCCATATTACAACCCAAACCCATCAGCTCCTAACCAACCCTTCGGCTTACCACGCGCGACACGCGCACCTTTTCAACTTCCCCACGCGCGGAACGTGCAGCTCTTCAGTTTCCTAACGCGCGCGTGGGGTTCACGCACGCTCTTTTAGCTCCCGTGACTGTTCAGATTTTGGCCACGTCGACGGTTGCCTTGCCACATCATCGCCACCTTAGCGCCACAACACCAGCTACCTCCACGTCAGCAGCCGCGTCGATCGTTCCACCAACCGTCTTACAATGGTCCCCTTCCCATCGTACGAGAGTCATGTCACATGCAAGCCAAAGAAAAACAAATCAACTAAAAAAATCAGAGAATAAAGAGAGACAAACAAACAATTTCAGGGCATACACATGAACCTGGACAAAGCAAAACAACAACCAATGAGTTTTTTTTTGTTTCAATTTTTGTATTTCAAAATCTTATAATTTCGTTGACTATAAAACTGAAACATCACTACTTTGTAACCCTAGTAGGGGTGGGGATTCACCAAGAAATACAAAGAAAAAAAAAGCCTCCGAATTCCAGAGCTATCAATCTCTTCATTTCATTTTCATTTCGAATCATGAAAGTAAGCAAATAGAAGGTTAAGGTTTCTCACATTTTAGGTCTTGGGTCGCCGTCGAAATAATGGTCAAGGTGGGTGTTGCCAATGAACAACACTGTCGTCTTGTTGTCGCTTTATCCTCTCCATAAAGATTCGAAATGCTTTGAATGTTGTCTCAAAAAAAGGAGATTTTCAAAATATTTTCATTTTGGTTTTTTATAGAGTCGAGAGAATGGGCATCATTTTAAAAATCGGTGGGTGGATCTAAAATTGGGAAGAGGAGGAAAGTGTTTTATGGTAAGTACTGAGTTCGCCAGCCGCTGACGAGCTGCGGCCGATGCGGCAGAGGTGCCGTCATATTCTGAGAATCACGACGCTGTTCTTGAGTTCTTCATGAATTCATAAGAACTTTTCAGAGAAAAGAGGAGTGGGATTTTTATCCGTTTTCAAGACAAAACAAAAATGATTTTCGTTTCTCTTTTTGGTATTTATATCGAGCTGATAAAAGGAATTTATTATCATTTTAAAGGACCTCCGCCTTTTTTTTATTCCGCAGGCCCCTACGCCTTTTTAATTCCCCCAACAGTCATCATCATCTTTAGAATTCTTTCAGTTTCATTCCCGATTTAGTCTTCTTACATATATATTACGTTATTTATATTATATACTATATTATATATGTGTTATATATTTTTATATATACTATTTTATTCATATTTACTATATATATTATATGTTATACATTATATATTATATATATTATGCTATTTATATCATATTTACTACATTATATATGTTAAATATGGTTTATATATTTATACCTTACTATTACCTTAGTATATATATATATATATTGTTTATATGTTTTTTTTCTTATATGTATATATTTTATTTTGTTTCATATTTTTGTTCGAATCGACCTTACGGTGACCCGCAATGGGGTATGATCCGTATTATTATGGCTCGTTTAGTGTAGCCAACTAACACCTAACATCTAACTTCTAACATTTAATTTTCGTTCTTTTAATTTTCACACTTTAGTTTCTCGCATTTATTTTATGCTTTTCCTTTGTTCGATCCGGTCCTTTTTCCGGATTTATTTACTTTTTCCAAGTGTTGTTTAATTCCTTTTTTGCGACGTACATTTTATTTGTCATCCATCTAACCATTGTTGTTTAATCTCACCTTAAACTTGATAAATTAATTAACTTTAACTATAAAAAGGAGATATTTATTAACTCAGATATTTGCGTCGTAATATCTTGGCTTATTGGATATTGACCAAATATTCAAGTTAATTTATATCGTCTAAAGGTAAATTTCGAAATGAATAAAATTGGTTAAGACATAGCATCACGATTAATTTCTCGCATCATGCATAAAGGTGACGTGTACGAATTTTGAACCATAAATTAACGCGGCAGTCAGGCTTATATGATGTCGGTTTAATCTACGGTCCGATATATCTTCATCCTTATTAATTAAATGTCCAATTAATTTGAACTCATCAATTTGATAAAACCCGTTCAATTAAGGTTAATTTTCACTTAAGTACGCTTAATTAAATTCAATTTAAATTTCATCAATTTCCATCCTTTTAAAAGCAAAAAATATTTTGTTATCGATTTTCGAGCATGATGGGGGTGCTAATCCTTCCCCACACGTAACCAACTCCTAAACCCTTTCAAATTGAATCTCTAGTTTTTCTGGTGTCCGACCTACCTATCCAAGTGGCCGGTGGCGACTCCAAGTCTTCATTATTTTCCAAAGGAAAAATAATTTTTCAAAAGAAACCCCCTAAACTTCATTATTTTCCAAAAATGTGGGGATACCCATAGCCGACTTTGAACACACACACACACACACACACACACACACACACACACATATATATATATATATAGTCGTTACAGCTTGGCGACTCTGCTGGGGACCGTATTTTGTTTTTACAAAACAAAAGAGAGTTAGGCCAAGAGAATATTTGTTGATTTTAAATGGTGGAAATTATTGAGAATTTAATTTGATTTTAACGAGGTCGATTCTTTCTTGAAAATGTGACTAAGGTTGCACGAGCTTTGATAATTGGTGGTCCTCGAATTAATTCTTCATTTAATCTATAAGAAAGCACCGACATGTGTTGCACCATGTTCACCAGGCTTTATACTCGAGCTCCTTCCCTTAAGTGGGAGTGAAACGCCATATACCCACGTGAGTAGCCCTTCATGGGCCAGTAATTCACTTCCAGAATCTACATTTTTGACACTTGAGCAGCCCTCTACGTCATTAGGCCGTGCTTTCCCTCGAACCGAAACCAATTCGCAAGCTTGTAATGGACCAGAATTGGGGTTCTTGTTGCCTTTGTAGGTAATAGGATAGGTTCGGGTATCCTCTATTAGAACCAAACCTATGTGTGAGAATCTAAGAAGCCTACCCCATTAAAGCCATGCGGATAACCATAGCGAACTAGAATCCATGCTATTAGGAATCTGTTTTGTTTTGTTTGTTTATATTCATCATTCATTACATCTGTTGCTAACCCATTTATTATCTTGTCTTGTTCTGTTTATTTATTTTGCATATTCATAGCATTTTTATAATGAAGTGTTGATTCAAGAACAATCCAAAGTTAAAAGCTTTCATAATAGGAGAAAAAATCCATAACAATGAGTCGAAGAATCCTAAGGTTCAAGATTGATCAAGAAGGTGATCAAATGCTACCTTAGATTTTTAGTTATGACCTATGTAGCAGTTTTTCTTTTCTCGTTGTAATGAGACTTGATCTCCGTTATGGAAAGTTGTTTAATGAGGATGTTCGTTGATCAACACTCATTTACATAATTTTCCTTTCATGATAGTATTATCAATGTTTGTTTTATTGTTCAAATCTTCAATAATGTTTTCTCGTTTATTCAATTGCGTCAACATCTTTGTATTTAGACATTAATTTTTCATTTAGAGTATTTGTTATGCATTTACATGCATTCATTTTAGAGACGTTGAGACTAATTTTTGTGGATGTCCTGTGATAGAGTGATTCTGGATCAAAGTAAAGTTCAATCGATTCAGCACCCCTACGAAACCCGACACAAACTAAGATGGTGAATGAAGAAAGGTTAGACCGGGTTGAGCAAACCCAAAAGGACATGCAAGTAGATTTGGTCTGAAAAATGGAAGAACAATTAACCAAGGCCCAACAAGACATGGTGGAACAATTCAAGAAATCTCAACAAGAGGCCTTAGGACAAATAACCCAAATGTTCAGATTTAAGCTTCCCGAGCAAGGAGAAGTTTTTGTTGATAATCCTACGGTAAGGTCCGAAATTCCTACATACCTGTCAGGTTTTACCCCTCTTCATGCTAGGGAGCAACCGGATCCCCAAGTAATGCTTTCTCAAGGAAAAGCACAACTCCATCAGGCCGGCGCCTCATCTTCTATTAATTTACCCTCTGCATCAAAAGTCAAGCCCGGTGGCAATGAAGCCAAAAACTTTGTCTCAGAAATGGACCAATTAATTGAGATCGAAAAATCTAAGATCGAGACTTCGAAAGAGATCGATGATTGTTGCAAGAAACTTGAAGAGAATATGAAAGCCATGGAAAAAGTGGACACTTTCATTGGATTTGATGCTAACAAGCTTAGTTTGGTCCCCGATTTGGTGCTACCCCCTAAGTTTAAGGCCTCAGAGTTCAAGAAATATGATGGGACGAGCTGCCCTCGTGCTCATCTCACCATGATTTGTCGAAAGATGAAGGGATATGATAGAGATGATAAGTTGTTAATCCACTATTTCCATGATAGTCTATCAGGATCTGCCACTAGATGGTATAATCGATTGAGCCGACATTAGATAAAGTCGTGGGAAGACTTGGCCAAGGCTTTCCTAGACAATACCATCACATTAGTGATATGGCGCCAGACCGTTGGACCCTACAACACATGAAACAAAAGCTTAATGAAAGCTTTAGGAAATATGCACAATGTTGGAGAGACATGGAGCCACAAGTTCAACCCTCGCTCGATGAAAATGAGACAATGGTCATATTTGTCAAAACTTTGGATGGCCTAATTTTGGATCGCCTTATAGGCCACGCGACTTCTAATTTCGCCGACCTTGTGCTATCCGGTGATCTCATTGAGAATATCGTCAAGACGGGGAAAATTGACAACAAAGGAAGTGCAAGTGCATCTCATAAGAAGTCATATGGAAATAATAACCATTAAGTGAACTCTTCGAGGGTTTACAATATTGGTTTTTTTAATCCTGTCACCGTTGTGCAACCTAAGGCTACACCAACCGCCCAAGGTCCTTCGAACCAAAATTTTAGCCAAAGGAAGAACACCGAGAAGATAGAGTTTACCCCGCTACCAATTTTGTATAGTAAATTCTACAAGTAATTGTTCGATTCACATGTAGGGGCACCCTTCTATTAAAACCGATGCAACCTCCCTTCCCAAAGTGGTATGATCCTAGCGCGAAATGTGAATACCATGGTGATCAAGTGGGGCACTCAATCGAGACTTGATTCGGCTTTAAGAGGGCTATGGAAAAACTGATCAAGCTTGGGGTCATCAGTTTTGACAAGTCCGGTAGGCCGAATACGACGTCAATCCCCTCCAAAATCATGCCAGTAGAATGAATGCAATCCTCGAGGAGAGCAACCGAGTGACTAGGTCCAAGGTTTCAGAAGTTAAATCCCCTCTTAGTTGGGTGTGGAAGAAGATGCTCGATGCGGGTCTAATCGATCAAGGAATGATAATGCCCGAGGGGCACACTATTCAAGATTGTGGTCAGTTCAAGGATATTGTTCAAGGCCTAATGGACAATAATAAAATTGAGTTCTTCGAGGAATGAAATCGCTCTCACCACTTTACCCTAGACGTCAAGCCCATAACTTTTGTTGGTCCATTTTTCTTTCTAATTTCCTCTAAAAGTAATGCATGTAAATCAAACTCATTGACCTAAGCCCGAAGGCGGTGTCGATATTTTGTAAAGGGCCTAAGACTACGCAGTTTAATTTCAATAAAGTAATGTATTTTGTTCCGTAACTCTTTTTTCCATTATGTAAATATATCTAATTCCCCGTATATCAATTGTATAAGTGTAATAACTGTAGCGACATTTTTTGATAGATAGATAATTTATAGGTTTGGCGGTATGGGTTATCCCCAAAATCATTTCTTTATGATCTTGGCTTAAAAAAATTATTATTTTGAAAATCGATAAAAAACTTGAAGTCGCCACCGGCCACTTGGATAAGGTAGGCCGAACGCCACAAAACCATAGATTTATTTTGAAAGGGTTCGAGAGTTGGTTACGCGTGGGGAAGGATTAGCACTCCCATCACGCCCGAAAATCGGTACCAAAATATTTGTTGCTTTTAATCGAAGGAATTTGTCGGAATTTAAAAAGAACTTAATTCGGTGACCTTAATTGAAAATTAACCATAATTGAACGGGCTTTA
Organism: Hibiscus mutabilis; assembly: GCA_019671005.1. Lineage (NCBI taxonomy): Eukaryota > Viridiplantae > Streptophyta > Magnoliopsida > Malvales > Malvaceae > Hibiscus > Hibiscus mutabilis. The sequence continues at coordinate 8,554,110 of CM033718.1, read as the reverse complement.
TCAAATTGGTGGGGTTCAAATTAATTGGACATTTAATTAATAAGGTTAACGATACATCGGACCATAGATTAAACCGACATCGAATAAGCCCGACTGCCGTGTTAATTTGTGGTTCGAATCTTGCACATTACCTTTATGCATGATGCAAGCATTTTAGAATATGATGTAGTGATTCAGTTAAGTTTTAATTTTACCTTGAGTCGGTAAGGATTAATTCAAATATTTGGTTAACATCCTTTAAGCTCGGACTGTTGCTACACAAATATCGGAATTAATGAATACCTCTCTTTTCTATGATCTAGATTTATTAATTCCAAATAATTGATACACATGAATGAAAATTAAAAATGAATGCCAAACAAAAGGCTTAAAGATAAACACTCCAAAGCCCATAAAAGCCATAACCTAAAAGGCCCAAATTATGAAAAACTCAATTGGTGATCTAATTATTAGCTAAGTTAATCTAATATTAGCCTAGATTAATTAAACCTTAAAATCTAGAAAACCCTAATAAGTTATGGATTATCTTGTAACATGGTAATTAATTCTATCGGTTGTAAACTAGTATTCCAATAAGCCAAGAACACTACTTAAGAACTAATCAAGTTAATTAGGCTTTAATTAAATGGAAATCTAATCTCCTTGTTAATTTTATCTTAAAGGTAATTGTGAAATTGTTTAACTAACTTGACGAACTTAACATTTATCCTAATTAGACAAGGATAATTTTAAGTTAATTAAGATAGTTCAAACCTAAATTCTAACTGAGGTTCTAAAAAATTCTAATCCTAAATTAATTAAATCAATTTAAAGATCGTGCTCCTATAAGACGAGCACACGATTTTAAATTAATTAAACTAATTTTGCTTAATCTAATCTAAGAGGCCTAATCTATCAAACCTAAAGCCCATAAGACCAAGTAGCCCAAGTTTCTAAACTTAGCCCAAGAAGAAAGGCCCAAAGCAACTAAACCCGCATATCATATACTATATTTGAATTTCAAAACCTAACTACGTACACTTTAAGGGAAAACATATCATACTTAATTAAAAGAAACTTTCAATACCTATATGTCTAAAGTTACATAGTTTAAGTTGTTTTTTCTTTCTATTTAAAAAAGTGGTAATCGCATATTGCATTAAAATACACACGTAATAACCTTTACATAAGGCAAATATGTATATCGAAACAAATAGACAAAATAGAGGATCTAATAAACACATCCAAATAGTAAAATAAATCGTTAATAAAAATAATAACATAGACAAATTGAAATAAAATGCATGTACATTAAAAGAAATTAAACACTGAAAGGGACCAAATTATAAAGAAACAAAATTAAAGGGGCAAATATAAAAAGAAAAAGTGGAAACGAGGTTTAGTTGCAAACTAGTGAAAAGTTTGAGGACCCAAATGGTGATTAAAAAAGGTAGAATGGCCTCTATAATTAGACCAGGCGGAGGGATCAAATGAGTTATTTGCCCATACAGAGACCCTCATGATGCAATTATAACGAGGCAGAGGGACTCATAATGTGAATATCCCAAAAAAAAAGGACGGGCTTTGTATAAAAAATAATTTTTTTATAACATTTTCCTTTTTTGGTTATTATTTTCAGCCTAAAAATCCTCTCCCCCGTTCTTTCTTTTTTCCATAACGGGGATGAACACCGCCGTGGTGTTCATCCCCAAACCCAAAAAACACCTCTATCCTTGAAATCTGGCTGTGCTCCGCCGCGTCGGCCACGGTTCACCGGCGGCTGGCAACCTGTGATACACCCCCTAAAACACTCCTCTCTACTCTCTAAACTCCGATCTAAACCTAGTTTCAACAAAAACGAATGGAAAACCTCTCTTCCTCAAAAGTCGAAACGAAAACCCTCTTTTTCTAAAACGAAACACACAGAAATGCCTTTCCACTGCCGACTCACCGTTCGTAACACCGGAAGACACTACAAGGCTTGTCATCGGAGGGGAAAACAGGCTCGAAGGTAAAATCTAACCCTATCTATCTATGTGATGCATGTTTTTTGAAAGATAAATGTACCTTAGAAATATGTTTTTGTATTGCTGGTTGGTATTCTGAATCTGTGCTACATGTCTGTTGGGTTCCCTTTTATATCCGAGGGTTATATTTGTTTAAAATGAAAAGAATAAAATCTTATTGGCTGCCTGTTGATAATACTTTTTGCTGTCTTTTGATTTGGTTGTCTGCATGTTATCTCTAATGTTTTTGCCTTTGTTTGCCTTGCCCGTGAACCATGATGTTCGGCTATAGAAGAAGATCGTCATATAGCGCGACGCTCGTCGCTTAGAATGGTGTGGCGGACTGAAGAGGGGAGGGGACCAGAGTGAGGATGAGCTTAGGGAACGAGGACCTCTGGGAGCCATTGGATCTGCCCGCGTGGCGATTGGAGAGGGATAATCATTCATCGCGCGTGGAAATCGAGGCGTCAGACACGTGGGTGGAAGATGAAGGAGCTGTGTGTGAATCCAGCACGTGCGTGGGGGTTCCTGAGCAGTCGCGCGTGCAGCGCGTGGGGCTCTCTGGAATATTCTGCCCGTTTCTCAGCCGTTCGATCATCATCCTGGATCCAACAGTCTAGGATCAGCTGCGCAAAGATAAAGATAGTTAGGGTTTCTTTGATGTATTTAGGGCCTTGTTGGCCAACTGTAAATTATATTATGTATTGTAAGTGGACTGTTTGAATAAAGACTTGGGTTTTTTTTTATATAAATACATTGGGCTTATATACTTAATTATTTTGATAATTGTAATACTAATTAATATAACAATAGCACCTAATAGTTCAAAATAACAATGTTAAAACTTTCGTTTTCTTTCTTTACATATATATATATATATTTAAAATAGATAACAACAGTATTATACGATACTTGTTATAAAGTGAGACATATAGTAAAGGCAAATGGTAATACTAATCTATTAATATTAATGAAGCCCTTATTTAAGAATGTGAAAACAACGGGTTAATTTTCCAGATAAAATTAGTGATTACAGCTGCCCCTGTTTGCTTATCCTTGTGTAACAAGAATAAAGCAAATACCATAAGCGCTAATTTTATCCGACTTCCCTGTCAACGATTTTCTCATCCAAAGTGGCAATGAACAAATCTAAATAACTTGCTTTCCCGAAGCGGCAAAAACAAACCATGCAATACTGGTGTGTTCTTTCGAAAATGCGATGAACAGACCAGCTAGCAAATGACTCATTCCTCCGAAACGACCATTAATGAGCACAAACCACTTGTTTCCCCAAAACGGCCGAAAACAAATCTGGTGGCATGGGCATGTCTTCCCAAAACAAGCCAACCAACCTTCGCAAGGCTTAATCCTCCAAAATAGTAGTGAATGAATTCAAATAAAATGCTTCCCCGAAATGCCAGAGAGCGAATCAGACAACACGATGCTTCAAAGCAGCGGTGAACAAGTCATGCATCCTCAAAAAGGGGTTTGTTTCCTTGAACAGCAGAAAGGGGACGACATGTCCCTCCAAAGCGCTAGTAGTGTAAATGCTTTTTTTCGAAGCGGTATCTTTAGTTCTAAAATCCTAGGGTGATAATCTTGAAATTCTTTGCTCCGTAATCCCTTCTTAGATTTTTTTCTGTGCTTTACGTCCTCTCTTATGAAGTGTCTGATCTTTCCTTTGAACCTGTAAAAACTGAATGATTATGAAGGAATGAGTTAGTGTGCTCCTAACTTAGGGATGTCTAACTAGGCATGATGCAAGAATGAAGTCAATTTTCTTGGACACATTCTCTTCTTGGTTCCTCAAATTTATCCTTCTCTTGTTCTTCTCCCCTCTTCTTTGGTGATGGCGGGGCTTCATCTCATACTCGGCTTCACCCATCATGCTCTTCTTTTCCTCGAGTCCCTGATCTTTTGATCTAGAGTACCCTCTCAAGTTTTTTTTCCTTTATAAATCACTTTTTATTTTTCCTTGTTTTTGTTTGATTTTCTTCTTCTATCTTTCTTTTTGTTTTTTTATTTTTTTCTCTTTTTCCTATTTTCTTTCTCTTTTCCCCCCTTTTTCTTCTTTTTTTTTTCTTTTTGCTTTTTTATGTTATCTTTTGTTTTCTTTCCCTTTGCCCCTTCTTCATTGGGCGCCTCGCCTCTTTCTCCTTAGATTCTTTGCCCTATTATTGGCGAACTCCTATCTTCTTTTTATGTTTTGGAACAAACCTGCACTTGATAGGTTAAATCATAGTAATGCCTAGAAATCTTTTGTTTCATGATCTATGTTAATCTATCCATATGACGTTGGTGAAATAGGAAATGGATATCGGAACAAAGCTTTATTGATATTAAATGTAGTATTGGGACAATTTTGGCAAGTATGGAAAACATAAAAGAAGTGAAAGAGATGGTGCCAACTGCATGAATGAAATGGACCCATCGACCTCGGTAGATCTCTTGCTAGCCATTCTTGGTCGTCACTTATGATAATATGAGGAACGGAGCGAAGTCTTCCCTCCAGAACCCGTTCTATCAATCAGATGCCAAAGGTCTTTGTGTATCTGAAACGTCCTCTTGGATTTTCAATTCAGACCCTCCTTTGGCTTTAAGGCGCCCATATTTGGGTTTTCACCTTAAACCCTCATTTTTCTTTTTTTTCCTTTTTCTTTTTTTTTTATCTTTCAAGGGTAATATTTCTTGACAGAGTCCAAATTGATCGGGTTGCTCAATTCTCTTTCATCTATTTCTGCTAAAATTATCGCTCCCTGGGAGAAAACCTTTTTCACGACGTAAGGTCATTCCCAATTTGGCATCCACTTTCCCCAAAAATCTCTTTGATTTACCAGAGTTCTTTTGAGTACCAGATCTCCCACTTAAAACTCCATCGGGTGGACTTTCTTATTGTAAGCTGATAAGTGTTCAAAAGTACTATTTTTCTTACCCTTTTTACTCATATTATTGTTAGACTTAGGCTCATATTAGTTGCATAGTTAGCCATTCATGCATTAATCCATGTTTCCTTCAATCGTTGAGCTTGATTACTTAACTTGGTGATTTTTGTGGAAAAAGATGCTGCTTTGGTGTGTTTTTGTGTGTGTATGTGCAGGATCACTTGCCAAAGCAATTTGAGCTAGTTGCGTGGCAATGCATGAAGGATATGCCGAGCTAGTTTCCAGGGCAATGCATGAAGGAGACGCCGAGCCAGTTGCCATGGCATTTGTCGACAAAGACAAAATGCAATAGGGATGTCAAAATTAATGACTTTACAAGCCCAAGATGACATGGAGCAAGGCCCAAGCCCAAAGGAATTTGATTGCCATGCAGAGATTAAAGAAGAATTAAATTCCAAGAAGATAGGAGAAGTTCTAATAGGAATAAAATTATAATAAAGAATTATATTCTTTAAAGATAATTTAATTCCAACTCAAACTCCTCCTCAAAGAAGGACTTTGGCCTAGCCCTATAAATAGCAAGGGAATTTCGACAAGACCAATAGAGAGAGCAAGAGGGAATTTCGACAAGACCAATAGAGAGAGCAAGAGGGAATTTCGACAAGACCAAGAGAGGAAGCAAAGGGGAATTTTCGACAAGCTTCATCTTTTCTTCCTTGTTCGATTGGGTTCATGCTAGGGATTGTTTATCTTGTGTTTCTTTGGAACCTAGCCATGAACTAAATTTACTTGGCTATGGTTATTGTGTTTTGTGGTTGTGAGAAACTTTTGGTTTTTGTTTAGGTAATAAGAGTTTGAACTTTTCTATTTCAAGGTTTATTCATTCTTGATTCTTATTATTGTTTGTGAGTGAATTGGGAGAGGATCTCGTAATTTCATCCATTTATCTAATATCGGGAGAGTTAGAATCAAGAAACGAATGAATATGATCTTTATTCAATCCAATGATGGTGAAGATTAATCCGGCTTAGGAATAAGTTAAGGATTTCAACGGCTAAGAGGAGCGCAAGATTGGTTGTTGTTCACCCTTGATTCACGCAGGGATGTATTATCAAGGCATGCACAAGTAGCTAGAGTTTCGACTTAGGGATAAGAAGAAACCATTGAAGAACGCTCCGCCGAACCTTGAAGTTGCTGCCCAGACGCCCAAGTAGTTGCCCAACTAGTCGCCCAGGCAACCATCAATTAGTTGCCAAGGCAACCCTGTTGTGCAAGTTGCCACGGCAACTGAGTTGCCCGTGCACTCTTTTACCAAGACGATCCAATCGGCTATCACACCTCAACTCACGATAACCTGGCCTATCTCTCTCAATTGAATTCATCTTTTCTTTTACTTATTTGCTTTCTAGATTAGTTAAACTTCTATAATCTTTTATTTGTGTTTTTATTTTTACAGTGCAAGAGACTAGATTCTTGAAGTAGCACCAATCCCTGTGGAGACGATATCTTTTATACTATAACTTGCGACGTGTATACTTGCACATCTGCGTAGCACTTATTACGCGCAACAAGTTTTTGGTGCCGTTGCCGGGGATTGGCAATAGCGACTTTGTTTTTATTTTCTTGCACTTTCTTTTTATTTTTCTTGTTTAAAATTCAAAGGGCTAACAAACTTTGGTTTTGCATTGGTATATGACCAGGGCGAGACCGACTTCACCATAATATCCCTTTGATCCAGAAATTGAACGAACCTTACAAAGACTTAGACGAAGGATAAGAGAAGCAATGGCAAATCAAGACGGCAATATGAATCAAGATGTTCGGCAGGAGGAGGAGTGATTCTGCACGAAAACAGAACTATTCGAGACTATCTTGAAGAAGATCTTGATGGACTTAACCCGGGAGTTGTCGCACTGAAATTGAAGCCGCCCGCTTTCGGTTGAAACCGTAATGTTTAATATGATCAACACAATAGGTCAATTTGGCGGCTCAAAGAATCAAGATGCACGGCAACATCTAAAATCTTTCCTCGAGATTTGCAACTCGTTCAAGATACACGGAGTCACCCCGATGTCCTACAATTAAGATTATTCCCTATTCACCGAGGGATAGGGCGAAAGCATGGTTGAATAGCATTCTGCCGGATCCATAGCATCTTGGACTGATCTTTGTCGTGATTTCCTTGCTAGATTTAATCCTACAAATTTGGTGATAAGCTTCAGTAACGACATTACTTCTTTTTCGGTGGCGGATGATGAATCCATGTACGAGGCTTGGGAGCGATATAGAGAACTTCTACACAAATGCCCTTTACACGGATTCGGTGTGTGGACTCAAGTAACAATGTTTTACAACGCCGTGAATACACCAACAAGGATGATGCTAGATGCCTCGCAAACGGCATACTCTTAGATAAGTCATTTGGATGAAGCGATGCAAATTTTAAACAGGCTGGCCAAGAATGATTATCAATTCCCATCTACTAGAAGAAGAGGAGTTAGACGCCAAGCCACAATACATGAACTAGGATCTTGATTCAATTTCGGCACAATTGGCCGCTTTAACCAAGATGGTCCAGAAATATGCAAAAACCAAACAACACACATGAAGTCAAGGTAATGGATTCTTTTTGTGAGTTATGTGGTGATAACAATAATTCTTCCGAATGTATGCGAGAATCCGAATCTAGCTTCTATGTGGGGAATTACAATCGACAACAACATGATGTCCAATACATACAATCCAGCTTGGAAGAAGTAAACCGAATTTTTCATGGAGTAATCCCAACAATGCTCTAAACCAGAACAATCGAATGCACAAGCATCGGATTCAGCGAGAATATGCCACGACAGCGGATGCCACAACAACAACCGACAACATCTAGTTCTTTGGAAAATTCTCTAAATGCTTTTATGATGAAAACTGAATCTTATATGGCTGAGAATAGTAATTTCATAAAAAGAACTGATGCTTTTATTAACAGGACCGAGATGAGATTGCAAAACCAAGAGGCGGCAATCAAATCATTGGAAAATCAAGTCGGACAATTTGCTCAAAATCTGAACACTAGACCACAAGGAGGTTTACCTAGCGATATTGAAGTCGCAAGAGGAACTGGCCATGAGCAATGTAAGGCAATCACCACCAGAAGTGGCCAACAACTTAGAGAGGTTCAAACCCGCTCGTCAAACAAGACTCCAGAAAAAGATCAAGACGAAGCTAGCGGCAAAGCCTCAGATGCTGAGCCAGGAATTGCCGCGGCAACCGGCAATAAGCATGCCTCAGCAACCCCAGTTGATAATGCCTCGGCAACTCCAGATGTCCCGGCAACGCCGTCAATCAGGTTTCAAACCAATGAAAGGATCGAAGATATCTGACTTCCACCACCATTCCCACAAAGGTTGAAGCGACAAAAGCAAGAATACCAATTCAAGAAGTTTCTTGATATCCTAAAGCAAGTCCACATCAACTTGCCATTGGTGGAAGCAATTGAACAAATGCCAAACTAAGGCAAGTTTCTTAAAGACATTGTGTCCAAGAGAACAAGGCTAGGAGAGTTTGAAATAGTTGCCGCAACAGAGGGATGCATGGTAATGTTGCACAATCGTATGCCGCCCAAGTTGAAGGATCCCGGAAGTTTCACAATACCCTGTTCTATTGGAAATCACTATGTCGGGAAAGCACTATGCAACCTAGGGGCTAGCATAAACTTGATGCCTAAATCGGTTTTCTACAAACTAGGAATCGGGAAGGCAAGACCTACAACAGTTATGCTGCAGCTAGCCGACAGATCCTATGTGCATCCAGAGGGAAAAATCGAGGACATACTGGTAAAAGTTGATAAATTTATTTTTCCCGCTGACTTTATTGTTTTGGATTGTGAAGCAGATGAGCATGCACCTATCATTATCGGGAGACCATTCCTAGCGACAGGGAGAACCTTGATTGATGTTGAAAAGGGAGAACTCACAATGAGGGTGAATGACCAGCAAGTTAAACTAAACGTGTTCCAAACACTAAGGCATGGCGATGATCCAGTAGAATGCCAACTACTTCATGCCACAGCAGAGTTTAACTTCGATGAGGAATTTAGTTACCTCGGCAACTACATTGCCGACCAAGAGGAACATGAGGAGTATGAAGAACCGGTCGATGAGGAACAACCGGAAGAGGCAAATTGGCTAGTCAACCGACCAGGTACATACTTTGAACCACTGGACTACTCAGGTAAGCTCGAAAAACCCTCTATTGAACAACCACCAATTCTTGAGTTGAAACAATTGCCAGAGCAACTAAAATATGTATACTTAGGGACCGATAATACATTGCCTGTAATTATTTCTTCTAAGTTATAGCCTGAGCAGGAAAAGAAGCTGATCAAGATGTTGAAGCTACACAAAAAGGCAATAGGGTGGACAATTGCCGACTTGAAGGGAATTAGCCCGACGGTGTGCATGGACAAGATCTTGTTGGAAGATGATCACAAACCTTCAATTGAGGCCCAGAGGAGGCTGAATCATGTCATGAAAGGGGTTGTAATGAAAGAAATCATCAAGTGGCTTGACGCTGGCATTATATACCCTATCTCCGATAGTACGTGGGTAAGTCCGGTACAATGTGTACCGAAAAAGGGAGGTATAACAGTGGTAAGCAATGAAAATAATGAACTTATCCCAACCAGGACTGTGACCGGTTGGAGGTTTTATATGGACTATCGAAAGCTAAACAAAGCCACTAGGAAAGATCACTTCCCATTACCCTTTATTGATCAAATGCTTGACCGTCTTGCAGGTAAACCCTTTTATTGTTTTCTTGATGGTTATTCAGGTTACAATCAGATTGCCATAGCACCAAAAGATCAAGAAAAGACAACATTCACATGCCCATACGGTACTTATGCCTTCCAAAGGATGCCGTTCGGATTGTGTAACGCCCCGACAACCTTCCAAAGATGCATGATGGCACTATTTTCAGACATGGTCGAAGACTTCCTTGAGATCTTCAAGGATGATTTTTCGGTTTTTGGTAATGACTTCGACGGCTGTCTCAGCAATTTAGAGAGGGTGTTGGCAAGATGCGAAGAAACGGATTTAGTCCTCAATTGGGAGAAATGCCACTTTATGGTAGATGAAGGAATAGTGCTCGGCCACAAGATTTCATCCAAGGGAATTGAAGTAGAAAAAGCCAAGGTGGACGTGATCGAGAGATTACCCCCACCAAATTCGGTTAAAGGAACTCGAAGTTTTCTCGGACATGCAGGTTTTTACAGGAGGTTCATTCATAATTTTTCTAAAATCACTAAACCTTTGTGTAATCTGCTTGAACAGGATAAAGTCTTCGATTTTGATGATTCTTGCACTCAAGCATTCGAAACCCAAAAGAAAAAGCTTGCCTCGGCACCCATTGTCGTTCCACCAGATTGAACGCTACCTTTTGAGCTCATGTGTGATGCAAGTGATTTCGAGATAGGAGCAGTCCTAGGCCAACGCACATGTAAGACCTTCCATGTGATATACTACGCTAGTAAAACTCTTAATAGCGCTCAAGTGAATTACACAACAATGGAGAAAGAGTTACTAGCTGTAGTTTTCACATTTGACAAGTTCCGATCCTATTTAATTGGTACAAAGGTAATTGTTCATACGGACCATTCGGCAATCAAATACTTATTTGCTAAAAAGGATGCTAAACCTCATTTGATTCGTTGGATATTACTTTTATAAGAATTTGATATTGAAATTAAGGACAGGAAAGGAACAGAAAATCAAGTGGCCGATCACTTATCACGTTTGGAACGTAATAGGGAGGAGGACGCGGATCTAGAGATATGCGATGCATTCCCGGATGAACAAATTCTAGTTGCCTCGGCAACCCTCAACGCCTCAGCAACCCATGACGCCTCGGCAACCATGGATGCACACGCCTCGGCAACTCTCGACGCCGCAACAGTCTTTGACGCGCACCCCTCGGCAATCTTGGGAGCAGTCGCCACGGCAGCACATGCCTCGGTAATACCCTGGTACCCGGATTTAGTTAACTTCCTTGTTTGTGGTATTTTTCCTTATGGCATTACTCACCAAGGGAAGAAGCGGTTCCGCCATGATGCTAAGCATTACTTTTGGGACGAGCCTCTTTTGTTTAAACAATGTGCATATCAGGTTATACGCCGATGTGTCCCTGAAGAAGAGCATCAGAATGTACTCCGGCAATGCCATTCTTCACCCTATGGAGGACATTTTGGAGGAACTCGTACCGCGGCCAAAGTCTTGCAATCCGGTTTGTATTGGCCAACATTGTACAAAGATGCCCAAGACTTTTACAAGCAATGTGATTGTTGCCAAAGGATGGGCAATATCTCTAGACGACATGAGATGCCACTCCAGAACATCATCGAGGTGGAACTGTTCGATGTATGGGGGATCGATTTTATGGGACCTTTCCCATCTTCATTCGGCAACCTCTACATCTTACTCACCGTCGACTATGTGTCTAAATGGGTAGAGGCAGCTGCAGGTTCCCTACGACGATTCCAAGACCGTGCAACGATTCTGCGAAAAACATATTTACACGGTTTGGGATGCCGAGAGCAATTATCGATGTGACGGGGCAAGCATTTTGACAACAGACTAATTGCCAAGATGTTGCAACGCTTCGGCATATCACACAAGATCGCCACGGCATATTACCCACAAACCAACGGGCAAGCAGAAATTTCCAACCGGGAGTTGAAGGGAATACTCGAGAAAGTTGTAAATCCCTCAAGGAAGGATTGGTCATTAAGACTAGATGACGCACTTTGGGCATATCGCACTACATTCAAAACACCCTTAGGCATGTCCCCCTTCCGACTTGTCTATGGTAAAACATGTCATCTACCGGTGGAAATCGAGCACAAGGCATACTGGGCAATCAAGACCGTGAATATGGATTGGGAAAGTGCCGGGCAAAAGTGCTTGATGGATCTCAATGAGATAGAAGAATTTCGTGCACTCGCCTATAACAATGCACGAATCTACAAGGAGAAAACAAAGCGATGGCATGACAAGAAACTATTGCCACGGCAATTCACGCCAGGGCAACTAGTTCTCCTATTCAATTCTCGGCTAAAACTTTTCCCGGGAAAGCTAAAATCAAGATGGTCGGGACCATTTGAAGTCGTCAAACCATTCTCCCATGGTGCCGTGATAATCAAGTCCATCTCTGACAACCATGAATTCAAAGTTAATGGACAAAGATTGAAGCACTACAATGGTGCCCATGTGGAACGTAACAAGGAAGTGGTCAATTTAGGAGATGCATGAGCATGCTCTCCCTTTTTATATTTTTATTTTTATTTTTTTATTTTTATTTATTTTTATTTTTTTCGACTATTTAAGTATTTTATTTTTTCCGATTTTTTTTATTTTTTCCGATTATTAGTAGTTTTAGGATAGATTTTTTTTTATTATTCAAGTTTAAGAATCCTATTACACATCTTTATTTATTTTCTCTATTAGTTTATATTTAATTTTAATCCTTATTTGATTTGTTTTTGAATTGTAGGAAAAGAAGTTCAAGATAAAGAAGGAATTCTAAACCAAGTAGGAAAACATCTTCAACAAGGAAACTAAGGGGCTGAATCTAAAGCCTATATAAAGCCTCCAATTCATCCTAATCAAAACCCCTTTGTCGAAAATTCCTACAAAACCCTAAACCCTTTTTCGTTTTCCCCCAATCCCAACCACCTATCTCTTCTATAAAACCCATCATCCTTAACCTATTCCTACTTTCTATCTTGCAACTTTTTAGTTTCTTTTCTTTTCTTTTCTTTGTTTTTACTCACAACCAAGATCATCCATGGCATCCAAGATCAAACTTTTAGTTCATCCAAGTTCATCCAAAGAACCAAGATACAAGAAGTTTGCTACACTGGTAGTTCAAGAAAGATTTCAATCCAAGTTTGAAAGCCGGAAGATTCATGAAGAACAAGGCTTTGAATACTCCAACTCTCATCAAGATTTCGGCCTTGAACCATTCATCTTCAAGAGGATTGCACATCAAAAGTGGCAAATCTTTTACCATCAACCGGAACCGGGTAACATCTCATGGGTAAGAGAATTCTATGCTCACTCACCTAACCCGGATAATCCTTATGTTTTTGTTCGTGACAAGGCCATACTTATAAGTCCCGAAAGCATTAACACCTTTTACGGACTTTACATTGAGAAGGACGAGCATCAAGCCTTCATTGACCAAATCAATCCCAAGCAACTCGACAAGGTGCTTCAAGAACTCACTCAACCGGGAACTCATTGGAACGACGGTAAATACAAGGACACGGTAAATCGCCTTCGGCTTAAACCTGAGGCAAAACTATGGAATAAGTTTGTTAAAACTTCTTTAATGCCCTCCACACACAATACTACCGTTGATATACCACGTCTTTTGCTCATACATTCTATTTTGCATAATCGCATCATTAACATTGGAAAAATTATTTGTGATGAGATTTTTGTATGCAGCTCAAAAGATAAGGGTTATCTTTTCTTCCCTTGCATAATTTCTAATCTTTGCAAGGAGATGCATGTCCCGAGTGAGTCCACCGATGAAAAGGCCTTACCCAAGTCTGGTTGGAATTAAGCACTAATCCGGAAGCTAATGGGAGAGGCACCGGGAGATTCTTCAAGGCCTCCAATTGCCACGAAAACCCCTGCAGCCGCGGCAATCCCTAATGCCCAAGCACCTAACGCCAGGGCAACTCGGCCATTAATCCCGGGACACTTTGAAGCACTTTTGCACCCATTGGCAAGCCACCTAAGGCAAATTGAAGATCGGCAACTAATGTTCATACGGTACATGAAGGAGCACAACAATGCCATCACCCAAGTCATCCTAGAAAAGTACCCGGACAATCGTGTGCCGTTCCCAATCTTTCCCGCCGAGATTCTTGCCCCGGCAACAAATGAAGCAGTCGCCACGGCAACCAAGGAAGCTGACGCCACGGCAACCAACCTTGAAGATGCCCCGGCAACCACTGCAACAGCCAAAGGTAAAACACCTATGCCCGAATCAACTCCTATGGAATCATTTTCTGATTTTTCAGATTCGGACGAGTCCTCCATTGAACCAATAAAGACCGCACCAACTGAATCCTCCAAGCGAAAAGCCATTGACATTGATGAAGAGGATGATGAGGACAACCCCGTACGAGGATCGATTCTACCACCGGCAACAAGAAAACAACCATCACGTTCAAGCAAGAAAATCAAGACGCCAACTAGAAGGAAACTAATCATCTACGATGACGAACTCTCGGAGTAAGTCCTCGTATGCATTTTTATTTTTATTTTTTTGTTATTTTTATGCATGCATTGAGGACAATGCCTCACTCGAGTTTGGGGGGGATTGTTATTAGTAATTACCATGTTTAATTACATTCATCTTAAGTATTACATTTAGGATACATAAATTGCTTGCCATGGCTTTAATTGGAACAAGAATTGCTTAGATTTGATGAATATTCGATGATGACTTTGCCAATGCACTTAATTGATAGAATTTTTTATTCTAGGATAACCATGAAAAAAAAACTTAGAATTTTACTATGATGCTAAATTTGATGAAACACTGTTGTGGTTTGATTGATTTAAGGAATTCTAGTGAACTTAGGTTGACAATTAACAAATTGGGGGACTAGAATAAAAATTGGATAAATACTGGAGGTGCCCGAAATTGGCTCTAGCATGTGCTAAAACTTAGGATCACTAGAGGTGCCCGAAACTGGCTCTAGTATAGGTTAAAAAAATTGTAACTAGAGGTGCCCGAAACCGGCTCTAGTCGATTAAATTAACTTAAGAAAACTAAAAATAAAACACTAGAGGTGCCCGAAATTGGCTCTAGTTAAAACATGTTAAAAAGAACCCAATGAAGTAATTTGAAAACCTATTGTTTGCATAGAATCTGAAAAATCAACTTGCACACAACTCCACACACACTCACAAGCATTATAGTTTGATTCCGAGTAACTCCTCAATTTTCCGAAAAATAAAAAGCCAATCATACTTTGTGCCCCGGTTCAGAGAATTGAAATCAAGTTCAAAGCTAAGTTTGTGAAAATTGAAGTCTTGGCAGGTAATTATGAGTTTGCATTGCTTGAGGACAAGCAATAGTTCGAGTTTGGGGGTGTGATAAGTGTTCAAAAGTACTATTTTCTTACCCTTTTTACTCATATTATTGTTAGACTTAGGCTCATATTAGTTGCATAGTTAACCATTCATGCATTAATCCATGTTTCCTTCAATCGTTGAGCTTGA